>JAGSMP010001358.1:0-112500 GCA_029286625.1 Parnassius orleans
GTGGTAAAGTAAAAATGACTCTCAATAAGAATTACACATGTAATCTATATTGAATAAAAAATTATTCTATTCTATTCTATTCTATTCACTTTTCGTATATTCTTTCGATAGATTTCGTACTCTTGTGGAAGTGTGACTGACGTTATATCCCTAAATTGTCTACCGTTGCATTGGAAGCTGTTTTAAAGCGCCTGAACTGGAAAGGATACGGTATCAACATCAATCGCGAGTACATAATTCACTTTCATTTTGCCGATGATATATATATATATATATATATATATATATATATATATCTATATATATATATATATATATATATATATATATATATATATATATATATATATATATATAATAAGTGCTGGAGAACCTTAGCACTATGATGATCTCAACATTCATAGTACTTCCAATGATTAGGTCTTGAAATTATATCTGTAAGTTGAAGACGAGTATGTTTACCTAGGACAAGTTGTCAGGAGGATTGGAGTCAATCGACGTTTCAATTCGACTGCACGGCATTCGAAATTACGACAAATTATCTCGTCAAAATAAACCTATAGATTATTTTTTGTTTTCCAGTCAGTTAGTCTACTTAAGTGATATTATGCTTGGCTTATTCGCTTGCTCTACGATGCCTTTGTTTTCTTAGAATACCACAAAAACGAGTTTTCATTGAATAGTTTTCTTAATCTCATTTTAATAATTCACGTATTGTTTGATTGTTCTTCATGCATCTACTCCTTTCTTTGAAAATTTTGACAGGTAAAGTCCACCGTGCTACTACAATGCGAGTTGGCAGATTTTCGAGAATCCTTTGAAATGTTTAGGTTTCACCACGATAGATTTTTAAGCCGACCATATGGTAATTTTAAAGTTTGATCGTTTCACCTCCTATCTTTTAATAAGATCATTCATTAAAGTCATTAAGTTTTAAAATATTTCAATAAATTTAAATGTTACTAAAACAAATATCCCTTTGATGCATTTTGTTACAAAATTTAGCATCAGTTTGTAATATAATGAAACTTTAACTAATTAATATTTTGTTTTTTCTAGCCACACATACATAAACACTCACGCCACTTGGGTGGGCACAGAGACACGGACTTCCACTTGGTACGATCCTGGCACCTCTCTCGCCTCCTTTACATCATATCTACACGCCACTCGTCGGTTAAGGGTACTCTAATCTGGCCCATTTTCAATATATCGCCAATTTGGTCGATAAACCTTCGTCTAGGGCGTCCCTTTCCGACTCTGCCGTTCACTTCTGCAGCATAAATTTGCTTTCACTCTTTCTTCGTTCATTCTTTCTACATGACCAAACCACCGAAGCATTCCTTTCTTAATCCTGGTCACAACGTCATCTTGCAAACCACACTTTTCTCTTATCACTATTTCTTCCTGTCATTCAGATTCAGCCCTAACATACTCAATGACCGCATTTCTACAGCATTATTCTACTCTCATGTTTTCTGCCAGACAACTTTCACTACCATACATTAAGTAGGGACTAACACATTGTGAATTGCCAAACGTGCCTTTTGGCCACATTCTGACTCTTCACAATAGCGTGTAGAGCCCCATTCACTCTATTTGCCGTTCACTCGTCGTTCTATATCCTTATCATATCTACCATCCCTACTAAATAAACATCCCAAATATACAAACTCATCCACTTATCAATCAACTCCCTTCTATTCTTATTTCACATAACGTTTTACTTTCTTCTTCAAAAACCATCACTTTCGTCTTACTTGCGTTCCTTTCATTCCTCTTTCTTTTAATGATCAGTTCATTAAAGTAACCATCATTGCAACTCGGCCGCCGACGTGCAAATGTGACGATCATCGGCGTACCGGGCATTTGACGGTTAACTCACCCATTCTCAAGCCACATTCTTCAACTTTCAAAGTTTGCAACAACTGTCCATAAATAGGGTTAAACAGCGGGGAAGCTACACAGCCCTGTCTGCACCTTTTGGATGCCAAACCAGTCCGAGTAGACCCGTTGATCCTGACACGCACTAGAGTCCCTATAAAGAGACTTCAATGCCTGCATCAAGCCAGCGCTCAAACCAAATGAGTTAAGTGTTTTATAACACATTCCTGTCACTGTCATAAGCCTTTTCCAAGTCCATGAAAGCACAAAAACTTTCTGGTTTTGGCCAAAAACTTCTCCACCAATCATGCGCATGGAAAATACTTGATCCGTACACCCATTCCCTTTCAAATCCAGCTTGCACATCCAAATTTTCCATCAGTTTCTTCCATAACTCTCAATTAACACCTTAGCATACAGTTTACCCACAATGCTAAGCAAGCTGGTCTGCGGTAGTTTTACATCCTGCTGTGACCCTTTTCCTTATATATTGGGACTATAACGGCACCAGTCTTCCGGTACCCGCTGGTTCCCAACATAAATTAAACAAGGTGTACAGCAGGCCTGCCTACTCCCTCTCCAGCCCTTAGCATTTCAGGTGATACTCTATATCATATCCGGCTCCCTGCTTTCATGCCTTTCATTGCTTTTATTATTTCATCTACACTTATCTCCTACCTCTCTCACTTCTTTCGGAATTTCTTTTTCATAATTCAGACGACCCTTCACTCATAAACACGCTTTCAAAGTATTCCTTCCATCTCTTTAAATTCAAACTTCATCATTCAGCATACAGCCATTCTCGTCTCGTATAGCATTCATTCTAGGCTGTTTTTAATTTCTAGCAGTTCTTACGAGTTTCCAGAACATTTTAATATTTGCCTGGAAGTTATCAGATATCCTTCTATCATTCTTATCCGTTCTTTCTTGCTTTTTCCTTTCAACAACTTCTTTTACTCTCTTATTTATAAGTCTAAGTCTGCCTTTTTCTTTCAATCTCATTCATACCGCCAGAATTACCAGCTTTGGTTGCCAGTAAATCTAGCCATGCTCTCTTCTTTGCTTCAACTCCATCGAATCTCATCATCCCACCACCACGTATTATTTTTCCTTTCATTCGTTCTCACTTGCACCACATACTTCGGTGGCTGCATCCACCAAAACTTTAACATTATTCCATACAGTCTTCAGGTCTAAATCATTCATACATATTTGTTTCAAACCATTTATATTCTCCCTCAGTCTACCTTTATACTTCTCTTTCACCTTCATCTGCCAACCTCTCTGATTCTTATGCCTGTAACGCAGTGGTAGACACAGATGTCCGATGCCGCCAACGCCTGAATAGACCATTAATTCGGCATAAGACCAGGCGTGATCCGTCCCTACGTTGGATCCCCGGTAAACTCTTGTATCTACCACTGCGCTCCGCATTCTTTCATCCACAATTATGAAATCATATTGCTTCTATCATTACCTCTTTCCCATGTATACATATGAATCCTCTTATGGCAGAAAAGTATTCGTCACAAGATTCTTTTCCTCATGCGAGAGGTCTACCATTCTCATTTACACTTGTCATTAAACATTCCTAATATCCTTTCATATGGACCTCTTCACCCCAACCCTTCCATTAAAATCTCTAACATAATGATATTTTCATTCCCTTACATTTCATCAACACCATCCTTACCATGTCCCAAAACTGCTCTCGGATATAAGTAGGCAGACATGTCTGGGGCGTACACCTAGCACAAACAACTTCTTTAAGCCCACTTTCATTCGTATCACAACAGCTTGAGCACATATAGATGTGGCAAGTATGAACTCTTTCACATTGACCCATTCTTTCTGAAAGGATGACACCGACTCCTATGCCCGTTCGGTCTCGTCTACACCCAGACCAGTAAGCGGTATACATACCCATGTGCAGTGGCATCCTTTTCCCTTTCATTCGTCTCATTTACATAACACAATATTCCTCTATCATTCATTATTTCCCATATTTTCATCCATCTTATCATTCATTGCTCCACATACATTCAGCGTAGCCAGACGGGCTCCGCAATCCACTTTTCGCCCTCCGGGGAACAAGAACGTGACAGGTGGCGAACCTCGTCGCCAGTTTACTCCGGAATTCTTCCTACCCTGCATTTTGTAAAGGCGCCAGGAACTCAGGGCCATTTCTTTTACTGTGTTGGCTCATGGTACTTAATACTGAAAATCATATAAGCAAATATGATGTACAGAAAAGTTTATAAAAGGATATCATGTAAAAATTTATGGGGTTGGAGTTAAAGACTGATAACTCTGTACAAATATTTTATATAATAATTTATGTAATGAATATTATCACATTTCAAGTGTGACCGGAATCATTCTGGGGGGAAATAATTTGAGACCTTCGTTCAAAACCAAAACAAAAAGTTACAAATTATAATATAATATTTAATTATCATTGGGTTCTTATACTAGTTTTCAATAATATCCTAATTTCTGAGCCTCTGTAGCTAGTCCTAATATCATTTGCGTAACTTCATCCCCTTGCTCGTATATTCTGGATGGAGGCCAATGGAAAGAGTTGCCACGCAACTCGTAAGTGTACACTAGAGGAGTGGCCAATGTGTAACGGACCCAGTCCATACTACCGCCTGAAGCTTTGTCTGTGAAAAATATAGAGCAATGAGAGAACAGTTTTATGAACCGCCGTATGGTGGTGGGGTCAAAAAATACATCATTCTATATAGAAAATTGTAAAAAGATCTTGTGTACACCATTAGATAGAGGTATAACTGTCTCCTTTACACCAGGCGTACAATTACCAGACTGGCGGGCAGCAGCTTCAAAGGTGTGAGATAGCTAGTACTGAGATGATAAACCGCCTGCCAAGTGTGATAACTAAGGCAAATCCTCCTTGAAACGAGAAAGGCCCATGTCGAGCTGTTGACTCAACCAATATGAGTGAAGAATGAAGGAAATAAGAAAATCTGTGGTAGAACAAAGGCAGGGCGGTACCTTGAATTCCAAAATGCGTGCAACGCTTTATGAATGTGAGCTTACTCGATTACCGCTTACGTATAAATTCAAACAGTGCAAATGCAATATACATTTTAAATTATATTTAAAAAATTATATACATAAAAAATAGTGTTTTGGTAAAGAAGTCATTTTAATGGGGCTAATAATCTTCCAGTTCACCAGATGGCGTTAGCCGGGACTGAAGTGAAGTTTTGTTATACAGTGTCATTTATTAAACACAGTAACATTAGCTGTTCCACTTGCCAAGTGTAGAGATGAGTATAAGTTATTAAGTTAAACATTTTGGCTCTAACGGCTCGAGCGATGGCATTCCATGCATTGTTACAGAAAATTGTGCTCTATAGACAATCAATCATTGGTTGTCTGATTGACAACAACTGCCATACCAAACAGCGTCATCAGGATTTTCAGGTTTTGAATAAAAAGTATTTCATTCTTACACAATATTTCAGCAGCGGTACCGGGACCTTCATATCTTTCTTCTTTGCTGACTTCATATCCATAATCAAGAGAAGTTTTACCTACTTCAATCTGTAAAAAAAAATTTTAATTTTAATTTCATCGTCCTGACCGATTTTGGTCATGGTGGATACTAGAAGTTTGCACAGAATAGGACTAAAGCACACGAGTGCGCGCACAAGAACATGTGCAATCTCTATTCTCTCAATCTCCTTATCCAATGAAACGGCAAACCGTCACGACCAGAAAGTGATCAGGAGCAGGGCCAACGGCTATACGTACTTTCCTAAAACCTTACGTAACTTCCTGAAACCGGAATGCTACTAAAAGTTACTACTTGATAAAAAAAAAACTCAAGAAGTGATACTACTACTACAGCAATTTTTAACAGTTGCCCGATACGACTAAGGTATCTTCAAGGAAAGAGCCTACTCCTTTCCTAAATGCAGCTGAATACAAACAAGAAAATAGCAGAATAAAGATGCTGTCTTTCATTTAATGAAAGATGCAAACGACGAGGCATTCCATCAAATCCTCAGGGGCGATGTCGCATCTGAATTTTGATTCTCAATTAAATTCACGTAAACACGACCAATAACTTTGCGTAAATTTTACATGAGAGCTTTCCCTAGCAATGGGCAGTATGTGAGTTGTTACTTTTTAATAATAAAATTTTGTATGATAAGTGGTTACTGTGATCCATATACACATACAGCCACATTCTAAGAAAGAAGACGATCAAGATGGAATGCCTCAGAGACTGTAATTATACTGCTTTTTAACTTTTAGGGTATTTAATTTTAGAGTTTTATCACGTTGTCACGTCGCTTTATCTCAACTTTGAACGTGTCTTTGTCAGAAAAAATGTCTCAATAAATTTATTGCAATGAAAGCATCGCACAAAAACAGAGGCGTTGGACTATTTTATCTACCCATACTAGATTTTTCGCGTCGGCCTTTATCTGCCCGTACCTGCCCGCCTTTGCGATAAGTTCATGAAAATAAAAGGGATACATGTAATATCAAAGGCAAAGGGACAATAAAAAGATGGAAAATCTTTTTATACTTTAATATATTCACGATTATTTATATAACTGGAATTAAAATTTAAAAATCTGCAAGCAGATGGGATGATTGAAAAACCATCTTATTACCTTTTCTGCACCCAAATTGGGTGCTTTTTACTGCCTAAAGGTATAGAAAATGTCTTAAGTAACAACGCATTTGTAGCCTTCTTTGCTCGAAGTTGGCTGCAGGTGTCCATGGGCTGCAGAGGCCACTAACCATTACTCTAAGTTCGTTGGTCATTTCTTTATAAAAATAAAAATCAAATCAAATGGGAAGACAGGTGATAGTTTATGTAGACATTTTTATCTAATGAAAGCCATGACATCTTTTTGATTTTTTCCGTAATCACTTTCCATCATAATAGACACTAACTAGTCCACTGCAGAACATAAGCGTTCCCTGGAGGAATATCATAAAATATGGTACAGAGCCACTTGCATGTCTTGCCTTTCTACATGCCTTACCAGGTCAGTGAACATACTTTCAATAAATGGAGTGACGGCAACAAACGTGCGTACACCCTTTTATATTTTCGTCATCTACTATATTAACAAGTAATATCCTTAAATATACTACATTTTACCAGTTAGGGGAGTTTAGAACCGCCCTGTACTCTTATCTCAATTGCTTCCAGTACGAAGCTATACCTCGAAAACTTTTCTACCCCATCGGATGTGATCCGTCAAGCTTTGTAACCAGGCCATAGGTACTTCTTTATGGTCTTAACTAAATTCAATTTATGTTAAAAATTTAAATATTATATACCCTATGTCACTTCTACTACATTAAATCTAACGACACCCCATATGTTAAAATCCATCAAGCCATTTAGGCTACAAGGGATTTCAAATAAATAGAAATACATACATTCGAAATACATTATCATCCTACTGGAGCAGTTGGGTAAAAAAATAAGACTTACCAAATCGTCGTAATTATCAATATGTTCAGTAGAGTCTGAATATGGGACTAATAACATCGCCGCATTAGAATGGAAACTGATATAGGCCAGTAAGTTGCTTATACTCTCAATGTATAACGATAAAGTACGGGTCTCTATTTCAGAAAATGGTTGCGATCCGGCGTATGTATAGTCACAAGGATTATTCGATGACGAATATTCTGGAAAAAAATAATTTTAGATAACAAAAAGGTTTGATAAAACTTTAGGTAACGTTATTTTTTATTATAATGACGGCGTGGTATCTAAATTACTTGTAATCTAAAGATTTCGAGTAATGCTTATTAATTAATATATTATGAGTTTGCACTATTGGTGCTACACCCGCCGTCTAGCGGAATCGAGATCGTAATATCGCTATGTATTGGAAACCGCAGCTTGGCTTAAATTACTCGAATACTGAATTATGGAACTTGATTTTGTTTGTTAACCCATACCCTAATAATGATAAATGATAATTATTAATTTTCAGGATTGACTTGTATTTTGCATGCATTGCCTTTAACAACTACGTTTAAGCCTACCTTCGATGTTCATGAAATTTTTAAATCAATAACAACAACGTTACTTTCGGAAATATTAAGGTCTACATACATAAAAAACACAAGCTCGAATCCATATCTTCCTACTCATTAACTTCAACATTTCTCGGACCCCAAAATACAGGATTATTCTAGTTTTGGGTGCAACGGAAAAAAATATTTGTATTTTTCTTGAACATTGTTTATCTCACTGTTCTTGGATACTCTTGTTAAATCTATATGTCAATAAAATTAATTTATTAATTTATTTATCATTCATTTATTACAGCCCATCAAAAGTACACTGCTTAATATCTTTCCCATAGATTGCCTATAGAGGGGTAATCTGCCCCAGATCACGTCAAGCTTAGCAGGCGGGTTATCAACCGCAGTTTTTTTATTGTTTGGTATTGATATCAAGAAGATGCTGCTGCCCATCTCCCGCTTCATAAGCACCCGCGAGATGATATGGGGTATTGGATTCTGAGTGGAGAATGTAAGAGAAACCACTTCTTCTACACATCGATTCCTAAAAAGTCTACTGCCGGAATCCGCTGCTAGATTCTTTGTCGTAATTAATTAATAATTACTATGTTTGAGAGGCAGATTTTCGACCGCATTTTCTCACGTTTGACACTACTTCCCGTGTCGGTATCTTACATCGGATATGAATACAAGAGAAGAACTAATACCATTATTTATCGGAGGCCATGAATTTTTCCAGATTTCATGGTCTTTTCCATGGCCATGGATAAGTTTTCCACATTTCATGGCCTTTAGGCCTAAGTTGTCTCTTAAGACATCACATGTGGAGATGATGGGGGTATAGATTCTTATATGCCTCCATCTCAACTTTATAGTAAGAATGAACATATTATATACCAAATAATAGTATTGACATTTAAATTTGACTTACATCCCCAATTATATTTCCAGTTTCTGTTCGGGTCTACACCAAAACATCTGCTGCCGAATCCCGACACAGTTTTCCTCCAAAAACGATCCTAAAAATGAGAAAAGTATTTTGTAAACTACAAAATTATTATGATAGTCCACTAATGTTAATACGTTATATAATTTGATTACCCAAGATTATTATGATGATTACAATAAATACGTCAAACTTGTAAACCCCATATAAGTAGGTCACTCAATATGCTCGAAATTTAAAAATGGAACGCACCCGTGTTATATGTTTCTAAAAAGCAAATTTATTTAAAAATAGAAATCCATAAGCCAATTTTAATAGTAAAAAAACAAAGTTCTATTAATTTCCTGCAACACTTCCCGCGCTTTTCATTTAAAACGATGGATCTTAACCGTGAACATTTGCGCGCTTGATATAATATTATGATTTTAAATTTGGTTTAACCGAACAATTAAGTTTACAATTACAATCAGCATGGGGACTCAGCTCCATCACGCGCAACAATTTTTAGGTGGTTTGCTGAATTCAAAAGGGTAAAATCAATCTTAAAATGACCAAGAACCGGTGCCCCAAACAGCAGTAACGGCAGAAAATGTATGGACTACTGAAATGTTGGTGTGAGAAGACCCACGAATCACATATACGGACATCGAAAAGATTGTAGCATTAGTTCGGGGAGCATTCATACCATCATAACATCTTTGGAGAGAGCTTTGTTGGTGGATCCCTCGTACGCTCTCTAAAGCGAAAAACAGACTCGTGTGGTTGGTGCCATGAAATGCGTCTACGTTTTGAAAACAGGGGTATCTAGGCGTGTTTCAGAAATCGTTTACTGGTGACGAGACATGGATCTATCAATATGATCCGGAAAATAAAAGGCAATCATCGGTATGGGTCTACTCAGAAGGACAGTTGCCGACAAAACTGCAAAGACCTCGCAACGTCGGCAAAAAATTGTGGCTAGTTTTTTTCGTGGAGCGGACATTTGTCGACATCAATGCTGGAAAATTGTGGTCAGTCAACTCTGAATGGTATACTACAGTTGCATTACTCGAAGATTTTTAAAGCTGTGCGGCTTCAGGAATCATGCCGCATCACGATAACGCCTCTTCACATATTCACATTTATTGAGGAATCTGGTGTCGAAACTCTAAGTCACCCACCTGGCCCTGACTTAGCTCCTTGTGATTTCTTTTTGTTCCCAAGTCAAGAAAAATAAAGGCAAGTTTTTTCAAGCGCCGAAGAAGCCGTGGCTGCCTACGAAAAAGCGATTCGACCTGTCAGATCAAGACTGGCAAAAGTGTTTTCAGAGTTGGTTTAGGCGAATGGAACTTTGTATAGAGCATGATGAAGAATATTTTGAAAAGATGTAAAATAAATATTAATAGTATCTAGAATACTTTTTGTATATCTTAAAACTTATTGAGTGTCCTACGTACTAAATTTAAAGATATTCTTTTTTTATTGCAATAAAGAGAATTGTCATTAGCGATCGTGTTAGGAAGCATTTTATAATCTGAGGCAAGCATCATTTAAATTATTTGTGAAAAAATAGGCATAAGAATGGAGTAGTCTTATTACGCAATAACACAATTTAGAGCTAGACCACACGATACGTTGGCAGTGCGTTGCGACGCCTAAGTGGTAACGTTGTGTCAAATCTTAATGAGATGCCACACGGTGAGTTTCAACGTCGCTGTATGAGAATGCACGCGCAACAGACAAGGGAAGCAGAGAGACGAAGCGGGGAGCGATGATGTGATGCGTCGCTGGAGCGGCAATGCGCAAATGTTTATCAACAGCGTCTCTGCGTTTTTTTTAATTTTATTAAAAAAAATATAGGCAATGCTATTAACATTACTAATATTCCTTTTAGCCACTCCTGGTAAGCTTTAAATGCTTGTGTTAGGTGTGGTTTACGACAGTAGTCGGATTCGAACCCACGACCTTTTGAGTTCGCGGTCTGCACCCTGTCATTAGGCTAATGTCGCGTTGCGTCATCGTAGTAATTGACGTTTCGTAGTGACACCCGCGGTATGGTTTCTTTACTCATGTGCCCGTGGGGCCGTATGGCTCTCAATGCATCAAAATCATAGCACTGCGACGACGCAGTGCATCGGCAACGCCCCTGTGTGTTGCTTCACTCGTATCTATTTTAAATGTCAGCAAAATTATAAAATATATAAGTATAATAAAATACAAAGATGCTGTGGTTCATAAACCCTTACATTTATTCAAAATGCAGATGCCTTGTCATTTCTGAGGAGAAATTATGGAATGCCTCATTGATCGATGCTGGTCACGAACCATACAAAAAATAGCAGTACTAACTTTATCATCATCATCATTGTAAAGTCAGAAATGTATGATGTATAGTAAAGTTACGATCATCATCATTTTATACGTGGTAGAGCCATGCTGCAGCTATATTAGTAGTATAATTGTAGCACGAATGGGTCGGTTCGACCGGGGAAGTACCACGCTCTCACAGAATACCAGCGTAAAATAGCAACTTAACACTGCTGTGTTTCGTATGGTGAGTGTAGAGAACCGGAGACCCTTTTCACTGGAAAAGAGGCATTCCATCTTAGTCCTCACTAGTGACAACGCATCTGCATTTTGATTCGTAAACGAGGATAGATGTAGATGTCTATGGGCCACACAACAACTTACCATCAGGTGGACTATGTGCTCGTTTGTCACCCTATCCTATAAAAAAATCATTACAAGTCCATTGCTGAATATAGGCCTCTCCTAAGTTATGCCACAAAGGGCAGTCCATAGCCACATGCGTCAAATTACTCTCTGCATATCTTGCCAGGCAGTCACTTCATCTCGTTGAGGGACGTCTCGACGACCGATTACCGGTACGAGGATGCCATTCTAGAACCTTTCTTACCCATCACTTGTTAGTTCTTCGAGATACATGGCCGAACCATTGCCATCTCAGCATACATATTCGTGAGGCTATGTCGATTACACTGGTACTACAGATATTATCCATACGGATTATATCACGCAGAAAGTTCACAGAGAAACCCTATAGCCCTCACATCATCACCTCATATCTGTGCTGCTGCTATTTTAAAGCCCACGTAAAGTCTTTGAGATTTTTATATTACATTTAAGACTGCTTATTTTAAAGCGAATACTACAAACTGAATAGAAATAATTTTAAAGAAAAAATTAAAGTAGAAGTAAATTTACAGCCTACATACGTTCCACTGCTAGACACAAGCATCCTTTCATTTCTGAGAGGGTTTTGGGGCAAGGAAGTGTCCGACACGCTGCAATCATGCATATTAGCGGACTTCACATCTCTTGAAATATTTTAGTGCCGGTGGGGATCGAACCCGGGTTACTCGCGTACTCGTACTACGGCTCGGCCATGGTGATTTTAACGATATATATCGCAAATTGACTAAAAATTATCTTTCATTAAAAAGGAAACTAAATATTATACTTAGTTACAAAAATAACATAAATTTTCCAAGATAATTTACCACGGTATAACTGTAGTGGTAGCCATCAGGATTTACGGATGGAAAGATACGCCAGTCAAATTGATCCCTCAATGCTGTTATGTTTGGGTCACTGCTTGTTAAAAGTTCGTTTATAAAGTACGTTGTTGTTGCTGGAGCAATCCATTCTCTGGCATGAATTCCTGACAAAAGAAAATAAATAAATTAAATCTTATTAAAAACCGAACCCGAATGCAGTGATCTAACTAATCTTTATATAGGTGTAAACGTTGGTCGGCTGTTAGTGATCATGTAACTTCTGACTGCCTCGATGGTCTAGTGGTGGTAGACTCGACTACTGATCATGAAGTTCTGTTTTCGAATCCCGAGTCGGACCAAAAACATTAGTTATTGAGTTTTCTGTCAAGAGTTTCTCAGTAGCAGCCCGGAGTCATAAAGTTGGCGGTGTTTCACCCCCGTGCCTCAGAAATCACGTAAAGCCGTTGGTCCTGTGCCTGATCTCTCTCTTGTCGTGTTGGTTTGCTGTTCCGATGGACTTTGCGAGCGAGATAATAGAGAGTGTACCTGTGCTTGCACATATACTCGGGCACTATAATCTTGTCCTGCGCAAGTGAGTAGTATCCGTTGAGACTGGCAGCCGTGACCGAAATTCGGTCTGGTAGACAATACTAGCACTACATATACTAGCTTTTGTCCGCGACATCGTCCGCGTAGAAGAAAATGGTTCTAATATGATTTTCAATTGGTTTTTTACGTTATTCATTTTGTTATAACATATAAATTATTCATTTTGTCATAACATATTATGTTAAAATGTTTAAATACTTATAAAATATAACAACCTTTATTATAGTGTAGAGATTTAAAGGTTAAATAAACATGGAAATAAAATAAAATTTTGTTATGTTTATGAACAGAAGCTCGGCCTTTGATCTTATGAAAGTGACACGGGGTATTTTTTTACAACGAAATCGAAATACTACACCTACCGCAGTATTTCTTTGTAAACAATATTTTTTGTTTTTCATTCGGGTACTAGAATCACCAGGCTACTCTGTGCGTTTACTCTGGAGCATGCCACATGCAACTGACCGTGGGAAGCAGCTTTCTCTCAAGTCTACTCCCTACTGCTTCAGCCCCCCACCCACCTATTGTCTACTTCAATGTCTTTTAATTTAAGTGTAAAGCCATCGTCAGCCGGTGATCGTCTTCTGTACTGTGGGTAATCATCGTCACCTGTCTGTGTATCTCTCAAAAATTGTCTGGGATATTTATTGTTACATTTATTATCTTTCATGAGGAATTATTATAAAGGTTTCCATGATCCGTGTATCATATTGTTTTAATTGTGTCGTATAAAATAAAATCTTCATTTGGTTTGTATCTCAGCACATAAGTTCATCACCATGTCAGGCAATAGTTAACAATCTACAACAATATGTATATGTGAGGCAGACCCCGTTTCTGCCATTCGGTAGAGAACATGAAACAACGTTCCTCTCCAAATATTTTTTCTTTGGTTAGGAGTGCTATTATTTTCTTAACTTTGAGGTGAATAACCCTGGCTATTATGTCGTGTCTATCATAACTTTTTTGCCCAGGCAAAAGCATCTCCGTGATTTCATCCCATCGAGGATTGCAAGTAAATGTTATGAAGAGATCAAGACGACCGTAGTGGCGCACATACGTCATGACGTCTTGTGTCCGCTCATGCATATAGCGTGGCCCCCCAGTAAAAGAAGAAGGCAGCACCTTTTTGACTGATCAGCATCAACGTCCTGTCTCTATCGCATCTTGCAAGTATATATAACTTCCGCTTAATAGCTGCCTGATTGTTCCTAATATAACTCAACCTTTCCGTCTCGATTTTCGCAAACATATCAACTAAAAACTGGCTAAACAGCGAACGAAAATATAGCAGATGATTATCTTCTCCTTTCCTAATCATTATACGGTAAGAACATAAACTTGCAGCAGATACCATTTTTTTAAACGGTCGTTTGGTCTTAGGATCGCACTGGGGTATAGAAATGGAGTATCCATCCTCGCCGTAGCAAAACAAAAGTGAGTACTGTAATGCATCGTATGAGCGATGGATTTCACTTATTCGATGCAATGTGTTATCATGGCTCTCAATTACAATATCCCGCTTAGAAAATTGCTGTCCAACAATAACTAAAGCAACTTCATTTGACGTAGGTTGATTATATCGTCCACTGTGGCCATTTGTAGGCTTACTTTCAGCATTTATAATAACTTTAAATGTATTTGGCGACAGATACTTTGTCCAGGCTAGCTTTAACTCTCCTACGTATACATTATGAGTATGTAGCATTTCTTGTAATTGCCTTACCAAGCCAGGTTTTACATAAAGAAAGTTATTGCATCTCAATTGAACTCCTCTATCGTCCTCACCAACAAATATATCTGTAAGAACTATGGTTCATTCTGGAGTGGTGGAAGCAAACTTCCAACCAAATGATATACCTGGCGCTGCACTTTGAATGTAGGCATAAAACGATCCTGTATTATCTTTTAAAACAACTATTATAATGTAGAGGTTTTTTTATGAAATAGTAAAGAAGATCTGGAAGCTTTTGCAAATGTTCGAGCTGGACCTTTCTTTAATCGCAGCACATTCCCACAGATTCATCCTTGTACGTGTTAGAGTTTTACACCACTTGCATTCGATGTTTATCGATCCCAAAACAACAGTATTATCACTATCGTACGCTATGCTATCGTACGCTATACTATCATAACTCAGTCCTGAAAATTCTTTAGAATTCATTCATATCGTATCTTTGATACTCTGTACACTTCAGGTGTTTGCGCCGATATTTACTTGCAGCATGCTTATGTACTTGAGGGTGTTCCCGCTGATAATCAACTACTACTAATCAACAACTACTACTAATTAGCTGCATGTTTACGATGATTAAAAGGTTCATTTTGATTATATTTTTTTCTTGCTTCCTTAAGTTGCAATTTTCTGACCACATTGGTAACCTTAGCCCTGCGTTTCTTCGCCTTAATTTATTGTGACTTATTTCTTTTTCTTTTTTCTTTTTTTTGAAAAACGTTACCCCCACACTAGGATTTTCTCCTGTATCGTGGAGGCAGTTTACAAACATAAATTGCACGAGGACACACATCCAGACCCGTAACAATTATTTGCAGGCCATACAAATACTTGTTCCGTGCGGGATTCGAACCCGCGGCCCCCAGCGCAGTAACTCATTGCTAAGCCACTGCGCCACGGAGCCGTCGTCGTATTTATCAAACTAATTTCATTTTGGACTGACTCTTGGGTAGGGAATGTTAGAGATTCTATGCAATTATTCGTGGACAAAGAAGAACTTAAATCTGACTCACATTCAGATGCATTAATTGTATAAATAGGCGAATGAAAGTCTTGCACAACATCAGAAATTGGTGAAGGTTGAGTAAACGCCAGAGATACAGCCATTTCAATGCGTCGTTTTTTGGCTATTGGACGCTCATCAGTTTTATTATCTCCATCGGCATTAGCGTGCCTATTAAAAAATGTGAGTGAATATTAGAAAGATCTTGGAAAAAACGTAACCTTTTGATGGGTTGGTCTTCTGTACCAAATTTGGCATTCAGGTTGCCATTTCAACACACTTGAAATACAAATGGGTATAATTGACCGGCTGCAACTAACTCGCAGAAACCGCCATATGTAGAGTGTTGTAACATATCTAATGTATACTCTTTTTTTGTCACATGATTGTTGCCGTGACGGTCATGAGACATAACAGCAAATTCATCCCAATTGTTCGTCACATGATGCACAATTTTTTTACGAATATCCATTGAGCGTTCTTGTGTGCCGTACAACAAATAAGAAAGCATACGGAAAAGGCATGCGCCATTCTCCACTATTGGTACAATAGTAAGGTTTATTAATTTTCCATTGATATTAACCAACTCTGCTCCCATTTTTAAAAATAGGCACAGACAAATTTATAAATATAAGAAAATCGCGAAAAACACACTAAATTAAACTTCTAAGACAAACTACTACCTACTTAAATATCTATATTAAAACAAAAAGAAAACTATATTATTATACACAACACATCAAATAGATATTTTTACAATTAAAACTAAAAACCTATATTATACAGTAACAAATCAAACTCAAAGAATCTTATTTAATTATTATAACAACAAATGAAAAAGAAATTAAATTAACTTCACTCAAAATATTCTAATGAAATAGTGAAAATGAACCTCCAAACAAATTATACAGCAATCGCAAATATTCGCTAAGTAGGTAATCTAAGAGATTTCCAAGGAATTTTCGAAGGAAAATCAAGGTATAAGGTGAAGCTTTTCATTCAAATAATCCAAGAACAAATAAAATTGAAATTTCAATTCTCCGACTTAAATATTCTTTTATATTGACATTCCAATTTTAAAGGTAAGTATTGCATTGCACCAAGCATTTATGTGAGTTCAACGTTTTGAGTTTTCAAACATGTGTCAAAATAAAATGTTATTTAAATCAAAAGCACTAAGGAGTATTGATATCAACTTCGATGCAAATCACCCCCAAAATAACTATCTACCCTATTTTTACCCTTAGTTATGATGCTTTTCAATAAAATACGAAACAAGTCTCCCATCAATTATGTTAAAGAATTTTTATGCAAAATTTGAAGTAGATTGGACCAAGGAATCACGTTGTCCCATACAAACTTTGCCCCCGTTTTTCGCCCCCTTAGGGGTAGAATTTCGGAAAATCCTTTCTTATCGAATGCCTAAGTCATACAAAGAACACACCCTCCAAGTTTCAGGTCTCTACGATCAGCGGTTTAGGCTGTGTGTTGATCCGTCAGTCAGTAATTCAGGAGAAAGCATTTTATATGTATAGACTAGCTGTCCCCCGCGACTTCGCCCGCGTGGAATTTACTACGATTTCATGGGTTTTAATTTTTTTTTAATAAAAGTATCCTAAGTCACTGCTTATGACACCAGCTATCTGCCAGTGAAAGTCCCGTCAAAATCGGACCGACAGACAAAACATTTTAAAAATTGTTTTTTTCTTATTAGTACCGTATATACTTTCATATGCATTTAGTAAAAAGCTGTTATTTTAACATTACAAAGAGACACTTCAATTTTATTTATTTGTATGTATAGATAAATCAATGCCGTAAAGTATTTAATTAATGAGTCAATGAAGTTTCACATTTTTCACCGTGTAAATGACTGACAAATTCTGTCGACTTTCAAATGGTCACAGGGTTATTTTATGATCTACTAATTTCCTTGCTACTTTTTAATAAAAACCTTCATTATTTTTATCGCCTTTTAAAAGCTATTAAAATAATGAAAATTGAAGAATTAATTCTTGTCCCTGTTCTGTGCCTCTAAGAATGATTTCTTTCTCCTGATACTTTATAAAAATCCATGTGAATCTTTTCTCAAAAAAATGCTTTACAAACTTAATATATATAATGAATATTGAAGCCAATAAAAATAAGGAATATTGAAGAATTAATTCTTGTCCCTGTTCTGTGCCACTAAGAATGATTTCTTTCTCCTGATACTTTATAAAAATCCATGTGAATCTTTTCTCAAAAAAATGTTTTACTAACTATTATAAAATTAAGCGACAATATAACTACAGATAAATAAATTCTTGTTTTCTTTAGAAGAGTTAAAATATAGTAGCTACAACCTTAATATACACAATTAACTAACTATTAACTAACTAACTATTAACACCCTGATTCGACGAACACACAGACCACCTGATAGTTAGTGGATGCTGTGGCCCATAGACATCTACATTTATCCTCGATTAAGAATCAAAATGTAGATGCGTTGTTACCCTTGAGGACTAAGATTGAATGCCTCGTTTCCAATAAAAAGTAAAAAGATCTCCGGTTCTCTATACTCACCATACTTAACACAGCAGTGTGAGCTGTGAGAGCGTGTTCCCACCCCGGTCGAGCCAATCCATTCGTGCTACATGGTGTGCCTATACAAAGTATAAAGGTACAAACCAGCTTTACTACTATCCCACCTGATGGTAACTAGTGATGCAGCTAAAGATTTACAATAGACAAATTATTCAACTCCTTTGCTGTACGCAAATCCATATAATACATAGAATATTATGTATAGATACCGGATTCAATAAAGACGACCGGCTTAGGTGAATCCTTTCTCCCGGGTGTATTAATCCGCAGTCCTAGTATCGAGCGGCCCTGATAGCTCTGGCCGCCCACGATAAGTTTTGACCATTTCGAATACGTTTCACTCATGTTCCTCAAGAGCCATTAATCTAAAAATAAAATATAAATGTATAAAATTGTGAACACAAGATGGTCACACACGCACACAACGGGTGTGCACATTGCAGTATATTTCGTTAGTGTATGCGAGAATTTATTTATTAAATGTGTTAGTCCCTCAGACAGTCCGTTAAAATATGTAGTTCAATTAACATGTCATATCGTACTAAGTTAAAAAAATATAAATCTATCACATAGAACATTCTTATTTTATGCGTACAACTCGACTATCTAATAACTAAAAACAGTTTGCCTTGAAGATATTGGTATAAATGGGTAAAAATTAATTGAATTTCCTTGGCGTTAAGTTATCCACCAGTCCATCTGATTGACTAAAGAATATATCCATCCATTGTAGCCTATAAATGTCCACCGCCGAACATAGCCCTCCCCCATAGATTGCCTAACAGGGGAGATATTTGCCATAGTTGACACGCTTGGCGAGCGGATTGTCAACCGCAGTGTTTTAACCGACTTCAAAAAGGAGGAGGTTCTCAGTTCGAGTGGCTTTTTTGTATGTATGTTACGCGATATCTTCGCAGATTGTGAACCGATTTTAATGTATCATTTATTATTAAATAGGCTTTACATCAAGGGTGGTTCCATTAAATTTTGAAGAAAAAATTCAGGCCCCAAGGGTGGAAAATAGGGAAAAAAGTTTCATATTGGACTATTGTTTAAGGAATTTCATATGATATCTTCGCAGATTGAGAACCGATTTTAATGATTATTTTTTTTATTAAATAGGTTATACATATATCAAGGGTGGTCCCGTATAAATTTGGAGAAAAAATTCCACCCCTAAGGGTAGCAAATAAATAACTTCTTTTTTAGCAATTTCAAGTCGGTTTGTACTTTTTGTTAAAAGTTATAATTATTATTATTTTTTGTTTTTGTTTGTGTTTGAGTTGTTATCAGGACGATGCAGACGAGAAACAGGTGACGGGCAGCAGCCCGTCACTTGTTTCAATTTCCCTCTGTCGCCTTTTACGACAACCACGGGACAATATGAGGTAGTGGATATTCTTACACCGCCACTACACGGCATATATAAATAAAGAATATATATTAAAATATAATACCAGTATGTAAATTAAGAGCCTACTAAATATAAGTCCCAATGGTGACAGGCCTCATCTAACTTCCACGTTGACCCAACGTGTGTTGGCTAACATTACATCATGTTCTCAAAATATTTTCATTTCTGAAATACATGCACTTGTATGATGAAAGCCTTTCTAAATAAAGAAATTTTTTAATTCATACACTTTTTTCGTTGCCGGTGGAGAACAAACTAGTTTGATCACGTAGGTACTATGAAATTTTTAGCGGTTTCTGGGTACCCCTAATCTACCACGACTGTATATTATATAAAAAATAACACTTACTATGCAATTATTTTTATTTATTTACTTCTTCCCAATTAATACTTAAATAAAATAAAAAGGGACAGAGGTTTTATTATTGAGTTTGAATAAAATGTATTTACAATAAATTTTGTTAAAACAATTAAAACATTGAATTAGATTCATAGCGATACAGTCATGTATGTATTTTAAAAGCTTTTATTTAACTTGCTATGTTTGTTTGTTAGGGTCAAATCTTTCAACTGAATTTTAAAGCAATTATCCTCAACCGATTGCGCTAAAATTTAGCATACATGTTTAGTTTGGATGACAATGCATGGTTAGCTAAGTGACGTCATATTAAATCCAATATGGCGGACCGCGCAAGATAGCGGATTAGTTATTTTCTATGCATTCTCATTTTGTGGGTATCAAATAAAAGGGTTTACTGAAAAATTACGAAAATATAACGACGTTACTCTAAATCTAATATGGTGGACACCCAAAGATGGCGAACTATGTTTTCTTATGTACCCCTATGATATAGATATCAAATGAAAGGGTTTGCAAAAAGAATACGAATATGACGTCAGCGTTCAGCTCTTCGAGGGGATGGTGTACTACTGCCCGGATAAACGGTAAGACTTAGCGGTATTGTGTCTTAACTAATATCCTGTACCGACCTGTAGGTCGATATTCGTTCAGACGGTTTTTTTACCACAGCTAGAATTTGCCCAGGGTATACCTTGTGTTCCTGTGTACATAAAAAAGAATGTTTTTGTACAAAAACAATTTAAATCGCAAGAGCGCCGTAATATAAATATATTCCATTTTTTTTTGTCTTTAGCATATATAAATTGATCGACTAGGAACAAATTTTGACGGTTTCTGGTGGCTTTTTGGTAGTAGAGTATTTTTATACTTCTAACCTGTAATAATCGGTGTATAACAAATGATGGAATACATACTAATGATTTAAAATTTATAGATAACACTAATAAAGGTGTAAGAGAGACGATGCCAACTTTATTATGAAAATGAAAATACCAAGCTCACGTGCGCGTACGAATCCAAACCTCACAGATAGATAGGTTGAAACAAGAATAATCACGGTGAGGGTATCGTCCCTGTGCTTACCAAATCGCGCCCAGCTGGGTGCGCAAAGAATAAAGAAAAATATGTGAAAATAGGTAAAGGAGTTCAAATAGGTATAGGTGTATAGGTATAGGTCCACCTTTTTTATAATATTGGAGTGACTGATGGTAAGCTAGTGTGGCTGGAGGTGGCTACTGCAGCCCATGGACACCTGCAATCAATTCATACAAAGAAAGCCACAGATGCTTACTTTTTTACCTCTAAAAACTGGGATATAATGTCTCAACCCTTGTAATTATACTAGCTCTCTTTACCCTTCAGATCGGAATATCAGCAGTGGACACACGCTTGGTAGCAGAAAAAGAAGAAGGTTGGTACCTGTCCAGAGAAACACCTAGACAGGACAGAAAATCCTAAACCTAGTATCTCTCTTAAAGAATCATTTGATATATTTTTGAAAATACATAATTATGTTCCAACCGTGAGCCGTGGTAGCTCAGGGGCTAAGCGCTCGCTGTAAATTTCATAGTACGCGAGCACCCGGGTTCGATCACCGCCGGCACCAATGAAATTGTTAATTGCAATTTTAAGTGTTGATTTACCACGTGCTCGGCGGTGAAGGAAAACATCGTGAGGAAACCTGCATGTCTAAGAAATAAGAAGAAAAAATTTTTCGAAGACATGTGAAGTTCGCCAACACGCAATGGGGCAGCGCGGCGGATATTTCCTTTCCCTAAAACCCTCTCAGAAATGAGAAGAGGCCTGTACCCAGCCGTGGGACGTATATAGGCTGCTACTTTACTTTAATTTACTATATTCTAGTCGTAGATTCAAGAAACTATTTAAGAAGATGAAGATTGTAATAACTACTATTAGAACATTACACATTTAAATAAAACTAGTTTTACGTATTTTATCGCGTATATTTTTTGCGTAGAGCGTAGAACAAAAATTAATAGTTTTTAATCTGGATGTGACCGTGGTTAACTATGACATTGGGACGTCAAATACCTCAGTCCCCGCCGTGACCATGGGTGCTGTAAAGTATTCGAAACGTCGGGAATATAAAATAAGTTAATATACGCGATAAAATCCGTAAAACTAGTTTTATTTCAACTACTATTAGAAGTTAGTCTAACTTACTTTAGACTCCTTTATTCGTCTTAGCATATTTGTTGAACGTATATGTTCACAACTAAGTTAAACTATGTTTAAAGTTTCCGACTGTTAAATTTATACGGATTTACCCTGACTTTAATAAGTTATTCTTAGCATTAAACCTAAGAAACATAAAACCTTAACATGAACAAGGATTTCATAGAATCAGGTTTATCAACCCATTATTAATAATTAAGATGTAAAAGGATCTACTTGTTATAAGTAAAAAACTCTAATCATATTTTTACTTGAATGAAATAGTTATTAAAATAAACACATTAATCTATTTTATCAACGATATAAAAGACTTTGATCAATGTTGCTTATAAATTCAAACTTCGTTCATATTGTAGAAAACAGCTTTTTCATTTGCTTTTACGCTCACTTTTAAAAATAAGTTTTAGTAATTTTAAGGAGAAATATATTCTTCCACCATTTACTCCTTCTTAAATATATGCCCGGGGCTTCAGACCTGATACAGAAGGTAAAAACATTCAGACATAGGATAGCACTTTAGAACTTCTGATATAAACTGGAAGGCATCATAATTGAAACTTAGTGGACATATTAAAAATATATTTTTGTTTTCTTAAGAAAAAAACTTAGTAAACATAATTATAACTATTAACAAAAAGTAAAAACCGACTTCAAATTGCTAAAAAAGAAGTTATTTATTTGCTACCCTTAGGGGTAAAAAAAAAAAATATGTATGTATGGGACCATCCTTGACGTATAACCTATTTAATAAAAAAAGAATCATCAAAATTGGTTCACAATCTGCGAAGATATCGCGTAACATACATACAAAAAAAATAGAAATACACTTATTACAAAAAACATACACTCGAAATGAGAACCTCCTCATTTTGAAGTCGGTTAATAATAAGTATGAAATTGCATTAGTGAGGCCTAAGATTGGGGGACGGAGTGTTGATTTCACTATACGAGACCTCTCCAACTTAACTTTTAGGTTCAGTGTGCCTCTAACTATTCGGTGATCGCTACCAGTTTTTAACCTCGCGATCATTGAAACATCACTGTACAGTTGTCGACATGACTGAACAGTTGTCCTGCTGCTGAAACACCTGCTTAGGATCTTGTAATTAATAAAATTTAAACTAAACTCAAGCATGCTACTGCAAGACTTCAAGACACAGTAAGTTCATTCTACGTAGATCGGACCAAAAGTAATAATTAAAAAGCTGAAGGTACTCCGGGTTAACTCTGACATCGGGACGTCAATCACCTCAGTCCCCCGTGACCATGGGTGGTGGAAAGCACTCGAAACGTCGGAAATTAAAAATAAGTACAATTAAACGCTATAAAATTCGTAAAATTAGCTTGATATAAGGGAGTTATTTCGATATTACAGGAAAACACTTCAATTTAATTTAAATGTATAGATGAATTTTTAAAATATAAATTGCACGAGACAGATCAAAACGTGCGTTACTTATTTCATGTAAATTATTATGTAAATTAATGCGGTAAAATGTTTTGGCATATGCTTCCTCCGGAGCTTAACTACTTTTACCCATTGCCACCAAAATTACGCTTGCACAATCTTTACTACTCCCTATCCTCGTCTTTGCTGATATTTGTTACCTTGATGTCACCGAGGAGCAACTTAACAAACTTGAGCGACTCCAAAATCTCTGTATACGGTTCATATTTGGGCTTCGCCAATATGACCATGTCTCAGAATACCGCACTAAGCTCAAGTGGCTCCCAACCCGTCTTCGTCGGAATACTCATATACTTTCTGCTCTCTACTGCGTCTTATTTAATATATCATCCTTACCATCTAAAAGAATGTTTTAAATTGCTCAGCTCCTGTCATAATTCTTCCTTACGATCCAAAGAAAATCTTTCGCTCCAATGTCCTGTGCACTCCTCGACTTATTATGATAAATCATTTTCTGTTCTTGAAGTAAGAACTCCTTACCCCAGTCATTTAAAAGTGCTCGATCCTTAAATGTGTTCCAGAAACAGGTTAAGGAATATTATTTGTCTCTCTAACCCCTTTCCCTTCCTCCGCTTAATTATGGTCATTGATCTACCTGAAGAATGTTGTCTTTTTAATGCATAAGTTTGTATCTTTATTTTTTTTTATTTAATATATTTTTATTTTAGTGCACCCTACCCGTTGTTCTTTTTCTTAATTTTTATTTATTTCTTCTTCTGAGTTGTCTGGAAGAGATTGCTATGTAGCAATAAGACCGCCCTTTGTATTTCCCTCAATAGTTGTTTATTTTTTCTTTTTGATATTTTTATCTTTTCTTGGTGTACAATAAAGAGTATTGTATTGTATAGATGCGATATACGTCATTCCGGCAACCAAACGTGGCGAATAAGACAAAACTTTCCTACGACGGGAGTTGATGTCCAACAGTAAACTTTAACGTGCTGACGAAGAAGAACCCGTTCGTGCTCTATTATTTTGCCATAGGAACTGGGTTCTATAAAGGTCATACATATCACATGGTTTAATTTTACCTTTTGCTTTCTATGAAAATTCCGTATGATGTTTAAAATTTGGGGACCTTTTCGATGAAAATATTTAAGCTGCCAAACACCGTCATTGTTAAATAAATCCAGATTTTTTTTCTAATCAAGAACTTAATATTTATTTCGCATTATACACACGATTTGTTATTGACGTGGAAATCTTTCCAATTTAGAGCGTCTATATAATGATTTTCATACTTTTAATATTTTTTAAATTGATTGGTGTCCGTGTGGTGGATTCATCGCCCCATTTCATCACGTGGGCGACGTATGTGGCGAGATTATGGGAAATGCCAGAAAAATATTATGGCTTCCTATAGATTTCGTATACATCAGGCGTAAAATATCCATTACGGGTGTCGATTAAGGTAAATACTCCTACAACTGGAAAGAGGGAGGAAAGAGAGAGAGAGAGAAAACGGAAGAGACGAGCAACCATGTTCATTAGTGGACTCTTACGGGTCGATAAAGAAGAAGAACATGAATTAAATAAACAAAAAAATTTTAAGCCTGTAAACATATAATATTTTCCCACTAACATATTCAATACCCGCAATAGCATGGCTAGGCTATCGAATTATTCATGAAGTAAAATACACCTCTATTGATTTTATGATGCGGGTACTTGACAATTTATTGTTATCAATATCAGATTTATTTGTTATAGTAGAAATAATTGATTAATTTGAGATTGAAAAATACGAGTAATTGTTATTGAGAACAATACTTATGAAATGAATTATATTTATTTATATTGTATATCATATATGAAATCGTTTAAAGTCTGTACGGCGAGAGTTGATACAAAAGCAGGTTCCTAAACTCATTAAAATTTGCGGCCCGTTAATTTTTTTTGGTGATAGATATTGAAAAGTCCGCCTTCGCCGCTAAGAATCAAAATGCAGATACGTTGATACCCTAAGGACACTTACACGGAATGCCTCGTTTCCAGTAAAATGGTCTGCAGATCTCCACTCACCATACGAAACACAGTAGCTTTAAGCTGTTCTTTTACGCTGGTATTTTGTGAGAGCATGGTCTTCCCTCGGTAGAGCTCACCTATTTGTGGTACAACCATAATTAAGCTGAATCGTTTGTCACGTGTGATTAACGAATTATTTTTATTAACTCAAATATCACGCACATTTTCATAGATTGATAACTAATAATCACATTCTACTTATTATAGGCTTTGGAAATATATTGTGTATAATATATTGGAATAAACGATTGAAACAATAAAATACAAGTAAATTGAGTCTATAAGTCTCTAGGAGTCTATAATAAGCCCACTGAGGCTCAGACCATTTTTCATCTTAAGATATTTGAATTAACGATAGTATAAAGCTACCATTTTCACCTGCAGAAAACGCTAAATAAAAAATTTTGTATTCCTAAAGTATTTTGAATAAATATTTTGTATGTTGTGAATACAATGTGATAAATTATAACTAAAAAATAAGGCTATGAATCGTATGTTATAAGCGGCGTCTATATATCCAATATACAAGAAGCAATAAAATTTCTAGATTTTCTAAAAAATACGCATACAAAAAATACAATAAAATACTCAAAAAGTGCATTTATAGGGCTTAAAAATTACAAAATCAAAGAGTTATAAATAATGCTTCTAATAAATGTAAAGCGACATGGAATATTATCAACGATAATTTAAATAATGATAAAGAATATAATGATATTGACATGATAAGTATAAATGACATAAAATATAGTAATCCTAATGTAATATGTGAATTGTTTAATAACTATTTTATTGACATGAAGAACCTAGAACAGGAAAATTTAAATTCTGATAAAATTAACATTCCATTCAATAAAAATTCAATATTCCTAACCCCAACCAATGAAATGGAAATAGCTACTATTATTTTATCGCTTAAAAACAGCAATGCAGTTGGACATGATGGCATAAACACACGTGTATTAAAGGCATGTGCGAGGGATTTAAGCCAACCTCTTACCCATGTAATTAATTTGTCAATGGAACAGGGATCATTCCCCGATATCCTTAAGTTATGTATTGTTAAGCTTATATACAAAAAGGGCGATAAATGTGATATGAATAACTATAGACCGATAAATCTTATTCCAATACTATCTAAAATCTATGAAAAAGTCATCTTCAAGCGCATTGATAGATTTATTACATCAAATAATATACTGACAGAAGAACAGTACGGTTTTCGCAAAGGTCAATCTACTACGTTGGTTTGCTACAATCTGGTACATTATGTCACAGAATGTATTAATCAAAAGATACCACTTATTGCTTTATTTCTAGATATGACCACAGCTTTTGACTTTGTTCCATATAAAAGATTACTGGATAAAATATATCGATATGGTATTAGAGGTAACGCTAATGACTGGTTGGAAAGTTATCTGTATAATAGACAGCAATGTATTGAGATAGCAACAGTCGTTGAATCCAGACAGTGTACTTTCCGGTAAAAATATCGTGTCAACCCATGTGGAGTTCCACAGGGCAGTATCTTGGGGCCCCTGTTGTTTTTGATATTTATTAATGACTTACCAAATGCAACTCAACATAAATGTTACATGTTCGCAGACGACACCACAGTGGTAATAAAATGTGACGAAATAGAAAAATCCAATGTCATTATTACCGAGACTTTACAACCTAATCAATTGACATTCAAACAATCTCAAAATAAACATACAAAAACAAGGGCATCCAGTTTACTACTTACAAGCAAGGTCAATGGATGTGCTAGTCGATTGCGGTAATACTGTTGAAATTGTTAATGAAGCTAAATTTCTTGGATTTACTTTAGATAAACACTGTGACTGGAAAGCACATATAGACAATCTATGTACGAAAATAAATAAGCTTCATCCAAGTTTCAAAGCTCTGCCATTACCATTGTTTAAAAGAAAGTTACATACCTGGCTTTTCACTAGGTGCTTTTATTCAGTCCAGGAATACTTAGATGACCAAGAGACACCCACGTAGCTATTTTTAACAGTGAGCGTAAAAGCAAATGAAACAGTTGTTTTCTACAACATGAACGAAGTTTGAATTTATTAGCAACCTTAATCAAAGTCTTTTATATCGCTGACAAAATAGATTAATGTGTTTATTTTTAATAACGGTTTCATTCTAGTAAAAATATAGTTAGAGTTTTTTTTTACTTACGGCCACTAGATACTTTTACATTTTAATTATTATTAATGGATAAAAACGGGTTGGTAAACCTGATTCTAAGAAATCCATGTTCATGGAAGGATTAAGTTTCTTAGGTTTAATGCTAAGAATAACTTATTAAAGTCAGGATAAATCCGTATAAATTGAACAGTCGGAAATTTTAAATATAGTTTAACTTAGTTGCGAGCACATTTGTTTAACAAATATGTTAAGACGAATTTAGAAGTCTTAACTAAGTTAGACTAACTTTCTTATAGTAGTTATTAAAATCTTCATCTTCTTAATTAGCCTCTTGAATCCACGGTTGGAATATAGGTATTAGAGAGAGATATAGGTATAAGAGATTAGAACTAGCTGTTCGTCTGTGCGGGTACCAAACTTCTTCTTTTTCTGCCGCCAAGCGTGCGTCCACTGCTGTGTTCCAATCTGAAGCGTAAAGAGAGCCAGTATAATTACAGGTTGTAAGGCATTATATCTTAGTTCTTAGAGGTGACAAAGCATCTGCATCTTTCATTGTATGAAGTTGATTGCAAGTGTCCATGGGCTGCAGTAGCCATCTACAGCCGCACTAGCTTACCATCGGGGCTGTAAGTTCGTTTGTCACTTCAATATTATAAAAAAGGTGCACTACCTATTTTGCGTCATGCTTTGCGATTTGTTAAGCGCAGGGACGATACTCTTGCCGTGATTATTCTGCTTTCAACCAACTGTCTGTAAGGCTTAGGTTCGTACGTGCACGTAAGGTTAGTATTTAATAATAAAATTCGCATAGTCTCTTTTACATCCTTTTTAGTGTTTTAAACCAATATTATATCATTAGTACATATTCAATTGTTTGTTATGCGCCGTTTTATACAGGTTAGAAGTATGTGCTGTAATTATTATTGGCGGATGAATAAGTATTCATAGTAAACGACTGAAACTCTCCGGTATTTCTCCATTAAATCGTTACTGGAGAGGCAAAAAGACTCAACTATAAAAAGGACACAAAATAACTGTCACAATTTGGGTCCAGTCAATCAATTTACGTACGATAAAGACAAAAATATGTTATATTTTTTTTATTATGGCTCTCCTGCGATTTAAATTTCTTTTTTGTACAAAAACTGTCACAACTTTTTTTCTAGTCAATCAATTTACATACGTTAAGGGCAAAAAATATTATTATATTTTTATAATTTTTTATCAATAAAGTGAAATTTACATATTATTGTGTTTTTAGATAAATCTGTCACATTAGTTTAATGCTCTCTACACTTCACAAAGAAAAAGTAGTTATCGTTATAAAAACGAAGTACAGTAAATTGAAACACTAACAGCTGATATCTTTTTTAATTTAAACGAGGAAAAAATATTGCGAGCAGAATGATTTTTATAGTAATATCACTTATACATTATAATAAGTCTAAAGACTTTAAAATAAAATGATATATAGCATTTTGTTGTTATACTATTTTTATGACAATTAAAACAAATACAAGTGCATGTATATTTAGAAATCAAAATATTTTGGGAACATGATGTAATGTCGGGTCCACACATAGTAGGCTCTTAACTTATATACTATATATAGCTTAATATATATTCTGTAGTCAATCAGATGGGATGATGGATAACTTAACGCCG
The DNA here is from genome assembly GCA_029286625.1 of Parnassius orleans. Lineage (NCBI taxonomy): Eukaryota > Metazoa > Arthropoda > Insecta > Lepidoptera > Papilionidae > Parnassius > Parnassius orleans. The sequence goes on from JAGSMP010001358.1 coordinate 29,592, forward strand.
AGAAAATTCAATTAAATCAATATCCTCAAGAGAAACTGTTTTTAGTTATTGGGGAGTCTAGTTGTACACATAAAATAAGAATGTTTCATTTGATAGATTTATATTTTCTTAACTTATTAACGTGATACGACGTGTTAACTGAACTACATATTTCTACGGACTGTCTTAAGGGAATAACACATTTAATAAATAAATTCTCGCACACACTAACGTAACATAATGCAATGCGTGTGTGACTATCTTGTGCCCACAATTTAATACATTTATATTTTATTTTTTCAGAGTTATGGCTTCTTGAGGAACATGAGTGAAACGTATTCGGAATGGTCGGAACTTATCGTGGGCGGCCAGAGCTATCAGGGCCGCTCGATACTAGGACTGCGGATCAATACGCCCGGGCGAAAGGATTCACCTAAGCCGGTCGTCTTTATTGAATCCGGTATCGATACATAATGTTCTTTGTGTGAAATGAATTTTCGTACAGAAAAGTAGTTGAATAATTTGTCGGCATCTGTTTTTCCATCCGATTACAATAGGCTTTTGTTAACTTAAGTCAATACGCTTTGCCATCTTCGGCTGCATCACCACTTACCATCAAGTGGTATAGTAGTCATTGTCATTCATATTATAGTAGTCAGTTGCATTGGCTAATAATAGTTAAAAAAAATGTTGCGTAGGTATATTAAGGATTTAGCAACTTTATTTATAGCCCTTTTAATGGAAAAAATAATTTATTTGTCTTCGTCTCATGCGTTTCGTCTTCTTTCCATTGTCGTTTAATTTTCTAATAATTTGTAAAGTATATTTCCTTGAGAAAAGATTCAAAAACATCAGAAGAAATAAATTATTTTTATTGCCACAGGACAGACAAGAATTAAAAGCCCATGAAAAGTAATGAAGGCCTTTATTAAAGTACCAAGTAAAGTGGCAAATCATAAAATGACCCTGTTACCGTTTGAAAGTCCCCAGAACTCGATAGTCATTTACAACGGCTTGCTTAACATTTAGTCTGGTTTCTAAAATAAATTTAAGAAAAAGAATAAATTCATCTTTTTATAGAAGTACCTAGATTCTTTTCCCGATATAATTAAGATAAATAATGAAACATGGGCGATGAAAGAGTGAATTCATAAGCACTTTAATTTGAATTATTTAATAATTGAATTTATTACTAGATTTTATTATTTAATATGATTGATTAAAAATATTATAGTTATAAAAAAAATAACATATATCGGAAAACGTTACATTGTTCATATTACTAGATATAAATAAAAATTAAATAATTTTTTCTATTATAGCAATCATAGTTTTTTATATGTAAAACTCCATTGACATTTATCCCTTAAATACTTTACGGCCGCAAACACTATCACATTAACACACCACCTATCGGATTTTCGCACAGATATGAACATCGTTCAACCAAAACAAATAATATGTGATTAAGACCTCAATCGGTTAAGCCGTTAGAAGTTAATAATAATAATGTCCTCCAAACCGTATTTCGGTCACGGCGCGGCGGCCAGTCTCAACGGACGCTATTCATCTGCACAGGACAATATCGATGGTCTAGAAGACAAATGTATTAATTACAGAGATTGTAATTTTTCAGGAGAGCAGTTTATATAAATTTTAATTGAGTAGTGTAACGTATACTTCTGCTATTAGTTAGGGTATTTATCTGTTATACAGTTAATTTTAAAGAATTGTTCTCAACTATTCAAAGTACTGGGAAATACTCAGTAACATGAAAAATTACATTCATTTTTCCCTTGAGGGCCCGCGCTCGCTAAAACAAAAAATGGCCCTTTGCACGGGGGCCACTTGAAATAATCACGGCGCCCGGCACTTGAGTCAACCTTTGTTTTTGTCACTTTTATTTGTTGACATTTAAGAAGTTTGAGTTACAGTTCTTGAAAACCGATAAGATTGTAGATGAATAGAAAGAATAACAATGCCATTTAGATGTTTATTTAGTTTTGAATAGCATTTTGTTGCTAAGGGACCATGAAAAAGTGTATTTACTGCCAATAAATTTGTTTTTATGAATGATAAAACGTAAGTTTTTATTTTATTTTTATGTTCTCATAATCTATATAACATGCTCTTCCTAAAATGAACCGAAATTATAAATATAATCATTACAATAATTCTACTTTTTCACTCGCAAAAATTTGCTAAAAGTTCAACCATAAACAGTTTAGACGCGTCTTTTACCTCATTTTCAAAATTTTTTGTAAAATATAGCATAGTCTTCATAATTTTTTATACAATCATATAGGTATAACATTTAGAAATAATATTTTTATGAATATACATACATGCAATAAACTATATATAAAAAATAAATATTTCAGAAGGTAGATCTTATTTGAAATCTTGACCGTTATAAATTGTTCGCGTAGAGGTGTTTTGTTTTTCTTTTATCAATTGAAACAAAAATTTACTGTTGTTGTAACAAATCATTCAAAACATTAACATACAGACAGGATTCTGCTTGGCTTTGTAAACTTCAGAGGTGTCGGTTGAGTTCACTCCCGTCACTCAACTCTCATTGCCTCTGCGCACAATTTATTTAATCACGTTTTATTACTTACCGAAATACACTGCATTGCTTGGTGCTTTGTGTTCGGTTACTGACAATTAACTCTTATTGGGTGCGTGAAGCACGCTGTCCGGTGACAGCGGTCTCTGATTATAGTGAACGCTTGTTGTGGTGCAAAGAGGGTTTGTGCGTAACTATCCTTTCTGGCTTCCTGATACCGGTATCGGCGGCAACCGTAAGTAGAGTGAAAAGTCGCCTCAGAGGCGGCCATCGTTTTTAATTTTTGTGTTGCTTGTTGCATTAGGCAGCTAGGTAACACTAGCGTACCAACGCGCTAGGTGTATAGGTGTTTGTTTTAGGCACACCCTGTGTGCAAGCTCGGTACATCTGTGCTTGTGTTAGCATAGTTAACAAGATGGCGTCGATTACGATCGATGAACTCACCGACTTTCTAAGTAGCGTCTGCCCATTTGGGCTGTTTTCTCCACAGCACGCTTGCATCCGCGCCCGACCCGCATCTGCGCGAACCCACCTCTAGCCGGCCTCTCTACCCAGCATATCCGGCCCCTGCTGAATCCGATTGTGTGGATCGACGAACCTATGTCATAACACCGGACCGACCATTATCGACCTCTTTACGACACCGCGTCCCCCGCGCCTTCCGCAATGTCCACCCGCGGCCCTTCATAAAGCTTCATAAAGCTACTGTGTGAATTGGGAATCGGTACTCGAAAGATGCGACGCTTGCACAGGCTATGATAATCCGGAGAATTTATTATTTTTCTATGGGTTAGAATTACTGCTTTTAAAATGTAGATTTGAGGAACCCGCCGCACCTTACATTCCCTGTACAGTTCGTCAGTAGGAAATCTAAAGTTTTTAGATAGCATTACTTTTAGTACTGCTAGCTGGGCCCTCTCGATTTCGAGCATTTTTCTTTTGATAGCCCCACCCCAAGCTAGCGTGCAGTAGTATAGTAGGGATTGTGTTAGTGCTTTGTAAACCATTCTCATTCATTGTCTTTAGTAGCACAGCGTAGCAAAGCTTTCATTATGTAAATGGTTTTCCTAACACTACCCGACAAGCGGCTTAGGTGGTTTTCAAATGATAGCTTATCATCAATGATCACTCCTAGATACCTGATGTTATTTGTGTTACTGATTGTATTACAGCCACAAGAAGGTACTTTAGATTAGCAAGTGTGAATTACTAAGTTTACCAGAGAAAATGGTTTTGATGCGAGAGTTTTGTGAAAGGCTATGAACTTTGTTTTTTTGTAGTTTAGAGTTAAAAAATTAGAACTTAACCATTTAGTCAACACTTCCATGCCTTTTTGAGCCGTCTTGAGTACGCTATCCCAAGTTAAATCATTAAATATAATGGCTGTATCATCCGCATAGCAGATGACATCTTCTCTTTTTATGGGTAACTCTAGGACGTCATTAATGTAAATGCAGAATAGGATTGGACCAAGAATACTTCCTTAAGGAACTCCTATACTGATTTTTAATGGCTTACTTGTATGTGAGCCCACTCTTATGCATTAATGACGATCTGAAAGATAGCTACGGAACCAAGCCAACGCCACTCCTATAATTCCCTTTGTTTCAAGTTTCCGCAGCAGTATAGGGAGCGACGCGGTGTCGAAGGCCCTAGCAAGATCCAGGAAGATACCTACACAGCAGAGTTTACTGTCCAAATACCTAGACACAGCATCTGTCAGTAGAAATACCGCATCCTCCGTGGACTTTCCCCTCCTGAAGCCAAATTGATTTACAGAGAGCATGTTATTACTTTCTATAAAGTTGGTAAGGCGCTTGCTTACAATTTTTCCAGTAACTTGGAAAATATACTTAGCAAAGATATGGGCCTGTAATTGGTAGGACAGTTTTTATCCCCATATTTGTGTATTGGAGTAACGACTGCTAATTTCCAACAATTAGGAAAAATGCCACATGACAAACTAAGATTAAATATGTGGGTAAGTGGTTGCAGAACTGTGTGTTATATGTATTTAATCAACCTTGGGGTGTAGCCGTCATTACCCGGTACACTATCGTTTTTTAGCTGGTCAATAAGGGTACCAACTTCATAAGGATCAGTTGGCTGCAGAAAGAGGGATTACTTGCAAAGCACTCTTGGTTTGTATTCTGCAGCTAGCAGGACTTCTTGGGTGTTTAATGTAATGAGCATGTCATCTGCCAGTTCTCTGCCAACTCTAGAAAAGTACTCGTTACAAGCGTTTAAAGAAGAATCTGGGTCTTTGTCAATGTTCAACAATTCAGTAGCTTCGGTAGTCTTACGTGATAGATTACATATATTTTTGAGCATTTTCCACAGTTTTTTTGGGGTTATTTTTATTTAGCTAAATTTGGTTATCCTCGTATTCGGTATTTATTTTTCGTTGTTGCGCATAAAGGAAGTTTCTGTAACGTTTATAAGTTGTTTGGATCAATGTGTTATAAGGGTTTCTCCTGGCTTCGAGATGCAGACTGTCTCGGTGTTTTTGGCATCTCATTAAACCTGGAGTTATTCATGGCTTTATAACCCATTCTGGCCGTTTAGGCACCACATAACTTGTGTTTTCGTTTATTGCCATTTCTAGAATTGAGTTAAATTTATCAGCTGCCTCATTAGCGTCTTCCATATTCATTATCAAAGACCAATCAGTCGACTCAAGCATGTCAACAATCCGATTAAAAACCATTTTGAACTTACTGTGGTTTCGAGGAGATGGGTGATTCGCCTGGTTGATAGTAGCACCAAGTAAACAAATTTCATGATCAGTAAGATCTGCATGGCACACTATACCAACAGCATAAATTGTACCCCTAACGAAGATGTGGTCTAGACAGGCCGAGCCCCTGGGTGGCTCCGAGATAGCAGACAGTGGTTGATGACTTGCTAACAAGCATAGATACTCGGTCCACTGATCATCAAGTGGCTCTCCGCTTATATTTATATTTAAATCACCTGTCAACACCACGGCATGCCTGTTGTTAATTTCCGATAACGAATTATCGAGAAAGGCTAGAAAGTTATTCACATTATTAATAGAGGGAGGCCTATATATCCCTAAAATAGTAATTTGATTATTTAAATTTAAGTTTAGGCAATCGCACTGATCACTTAACGGTTCATAAGATATTACACTCCATGAATCTTTAACATATGCGGTTCCCTCCACTTTTATTAAGGTTATTTTTGTGTGTGGAAGGAAACATATCCTGGTATTTGTGGAATCGTGGGGTTTACACCGAGCTAACACTCCGTTAGTATAACCACATCTGAATCAGCATTAAGTCGGGCTAGCGAAATCAGAAAACTGTCAAAATTGTGTTGGAGGCTCCTTATATTGAAATTTAAAACATTAAAGTCGACACCTATGGGTAATAAATTACGACATTGCTCTAGGCTCTTAATGGAATGACACTTTACTGTCAAAGATTCATCTATATCAACATGAAAGTCACAAATTTTATTCGCTTAATGTTATTATTAAGCGAAAAAACTTATACTATAAAAAATAATTCTACTAACTGCAAAAATGATTTTGGACGGTGATCACTAATTGAGAGCCAGAACAACCGAAAATGATGATTGTTTAGTGTGACGTTGGTAGGGTGCGTTTTGTGTGTGAAAGTGTGTATGCCTGTTCTAGTAAGAGAAATAAGTCTATTGTGTTTGATTACGGTAAATTTAACAAAAATAAAATATCACTGTTAGGAGAGTCCGCTTGCTTTTTCGTGGTTAATTTTGGTATCCAGGTCTTCGTGGGAAAGAATACGGATAGCTGGTTTGATCTCTGCTTGTTTGTAGATCCCTCCGTTGCGTACCCAACAGAATTCGAAGCCCAGGTTCTTTGTTCGCAGTCTTCAGTCTCGAAATAAATAGCGATTAGATTTGGTGAGCCGTTCGTTAATATAAATCTTCTGCGGTGAGCTATAAGTTTCTCAGATGACAAGCCTCGTTTGGCCCTAGTTGCCGTTTTAAGCTCATCCCTCTTTTTACATCGCAGTAGTTTGACCATGATTGGGCGCGGGAGTTTGTAGTTGGGCATAGATGAATTTGAGCCAGAGGAAAGTTTAGGGCCTACACGTACCACTTCATCCAGTTCATTTTCGGATACTTATACGCCGAGCTTTTGACAAGTAGCGAGAACGATATGCGTGAAATTTTTATTGTTTTCCTCAGGCATACCAATAATCTCCAGCTCATTTCGCATCGGGTGTTGGTCTTGGACGGCAATTTGTTGTTGTAACTGATTGAGTAATGATTTTAATGAAGCGATTTCCAAGTCTTTGGACTCAAGTGCCTTCGAAAATTTACCTAGCCTCTTTTCAAAGCATTTTGTAATTGCTGATGTTTGCATTTTTAGTTCTTGGCGTACTATGTCTTTAGCTTCGTTCCTGAAGTCGCGTATTTCCGAAATTAATGTAGTTAAGTCGACGTCTTCGTTTGAAAGCAGCTCAGAGCTTTTTACCTTTTGTTTATTCCCTCTTGTGGTGTTGACATAGAGGCTCATTGTGCATTTGTCATTCAGGAAATCCGCCGGGGAACGCACTGGCGTCAATAGGTAACTTTTTTTGGTAGGCAGCAAACACATGACGGGCAAATTCATTCAACCCTGTACTTTTGGGATAGTGTGTTAAAGTGTTCCTCCGTTATATTAAGACTCATTAAGTCATATAGTTTACTACACTTGGAAAATTTGATGAAGCCAAGATTGTGAATTTTGTTGTTACAACCGCTGCAAGTCGTAGACATTTTAAACGCAGGCCGCCAGTTAAGAGACAAAATAAATTTTTAGGTGCGTACGGTAGACTTAGATAGTTTGAGCGAATGGAAATGCGTTAAACAGTGAGGGCGTAATGACTCACCTCACGGCCGATGCAGTCGGTGTACGGGTTGTCGTAGGTCAGTGCTGTTCCAGCCGTTATAAACACTTAGAAATATTTTTGCTTTTAACCTGATGGACCGATGAATTTTGGATTCTAATATTCACTACAAACTTTGTTCGTTCGTCTTCTTCAAATGAGTTTAGGAGCCAGTGAGCGGCAGACTTACGGTGTTTCAATAAGCTTCACGTTTTTTTTAGTTTATCCCCTATACCTGAGATACATGAAATGGGAACTCTTTAGTTTGACCGGCGGTTGATATAGAGACGCTCAGGTTTTTTTACATCTTTAACACCTGCGTGTTAAAGGTGTAAAAAAATGACCAAAAAAACGTGATAGTAATAAGTCTGCCGCTTTGACATCTTGAAATATTCAATAAAAGTTACTAAAAATTACATTGGCAGACACCTATGGTGGTCGCAAGGTCATGGCACACAAGTTGACAAGTACAATTTTTTCTTTATAATTTACGTTATTTCAACAAAGCTGCAATTTATATATGTTGTTGATAATATTATTTGATAATATATGTTTTGCATGGCAGACATATATTGAGGTTCTATCACCCAGGCAGACAATGAACTTCAGTGGCGTCCATAAGCGCGTACTATAGCACTCGCTCTAATCCAGTCTTTTCTTAGGGTTTCGTAGTTACACAACAAGGAACCCTTATAGTTTCGCCATGTCCGTCCGTCCGTCCATCCGTCCGTCCGTCCTTCCGTCCGTCCGTCCGCGGTTTTTCTCAGAGACCCTAGGTGCTACAAATCTGTAATTTGGCATAGTTATAGATATTAATCACGCCTAGAAAACTGTGAAATAAAATCTTTAAAAACATTTCACGCGACGTTGCACTAAAATCGATAATCTCGAGGGAGTGGTATAATATTGCGTTCAGTTGGGTGCGTCAACGTACTCGGTTGAAAACACACCTATAATATTTTGCTCCGTAATTTTTAGTGAATATACATAATTAAAGTGCTTATTTAACGTCAAACTTAATACTAATAGTTTACTAACTAACTACTAACTTACTACTACAACTGTATATAGGCTGTAACTTTACTTTTAATTTAATATCTTAATCGAGAGTAAAAATGTAAGTTTTTATGAACCATAGCATCTTTGTATTTTATTATCCTTATATTATATTTTATGTCGTTTTAATGTTGCTCACATTTAAAATAAATACGAATGTAGAAACACACACGGGTGTTGCCGATGCACTGCGTCGTCGCAGTGCTATAATTTTAACGCATTGAGAGCCATACGGCTACACGGGTGTCACAACTAAACGTTGATCACTACGACGACGCAACGCAACATTAAGCGTAATGATAGGGTGCGGATCTCCAACTTAAAAGGTCGTGGGTTCGAATCCGACTACTGTCGTAAACCACTACTAACACAAGCATTTTAAGCTTACCAGGAGGGGCTAAAAGTAATATTAGTTATGTTAATAGCATTGCTTATATTTTTAATAATATTAAAAAACGCTAAGACGCTGTTGACAAAAGTTTGCGCACTCAACAAACATGCGCGTTGCCGCACCGGCGACGCATCGCATCGCCGCTCCCCTCAATGTCTCTCCGGTCCTCTTGTCTCAGACAAGGCAGAGAATACACGCGCAACAGACAAGTTGTCTGTTGCATTCTCTTACCGCGCGACGTTGTAACCCACCGTGTGGCATGCCACTAATTATTTAATATACATCATAGTATACATAATATTGCATATACATCATATCTAGAACGATGCAACGCCACCGCTCAGACGTTGCAACGCTACGCTAACGTATCGTATGGTCTAGCTCTAAATTGTGTGTTTGCGTACTATGACCACACGAGTAAAAAAACCGCACCGTACTATGACTACTCAATTCTAATGCCAATTTTTTTTTATATTCGAGATCACAAATAATTTAAATGATGCTTCCCTCAGATTATAAAATGCTTCCTAACACGATCGCTAATGACAATTTCCTTTATTGCAATTAAAAAAGGAATCTCCTTAAGTTTAGTATATAGGTTTACAAGTTTGGCGTATTTATTGTAAACATAGACTAAGAAAGAATATACTGGTGTACTAAGCCTATGATTGTAATCATATTATGACGTATTAACATTAGTGGACTGTCATAATAATTTTATAGTTTACAAAATACTTTTTTCATTTTAGGATCGTTTTTGGAGGAAAACTGTATCGGAATTCGACAGCAGATGTTTTGGTTCAGATCCGAACAGAAACTGGAAATATAATTGGGGACGCAAGTCTAATTTAAATGCAGATATTATTATTTGGTATACTTATATATTCATTCTCCCTACAAAGTTGAGACGAAGGCATATATGAATCCATGCCCTCATCATCTCGTCACGTGATGTCTTAAGAGACAACTTAGGGAATATTCGGAAAAACTTCATGACTTCCGATAGATGGCGGTATAAGTTCTTCTCTTGTATTCATATCCGATGTAAAATATCGACACGGGAAGCAGTGACAAAAGTGCGTAACGTGAGAAAAAGCGGTCGGAAATCCGCCTGTCAAGCATTGAAATTACGACAAGGAATCTAGCAGCGGATTGATGTGTAGGAGTAGTTTTTTTTACATTCTGCACTCAGAATCCAATATCCCATATCATTCCGCGAGTGATAACAATTCAAAATATCTCCCTGATAAAATTCAAAATAATAAAAAGAACTGCGGTTGCCATCCCGCCTGCTAAGCGAGACATCTATGGCAAATATAGGGAAAGTATAGGCAATCTATGGGAGAGATCTATGTTGAGCAGTGTACTTTTAATATGCTGTAATAAATTAATAAATGACGAAATTAATGAGTGGGAGAAAGTAATGGTCGGATATGGGTTCACGATTGTGCTTATATTCTATGTAGACGTTAACATTACTGAACGTGATGTTGTACCTAATGATTTAAATTTTTTAAGTATTTCGAAGGTTGGTTTAAACACAGTACCTAATTGTTGAAGGCAATGCTTACAAAATACAAGTCAGTCCTGAAAATTAATAATTATCATGTCGCCTTAATAGGGGTTTTGGTTAACAACGAAATCAAGTTCCATAATTCTGTATTCGAGTAATTTTATCCAAGCTATGGCTTCCGATACATGGCGATATTACAATCTCGATTCCGCTAGACGACGGGTGTAGCGCCAATAATGCAAAACTCATTAAATATTAATCAATAAGAGTTACTTGTAATCTAAATATTAAGATATAAATATAATAGAAGTACACATATTATATCTATTCATGTCCAGCTGTCCTTAAAGTTTTATTAAACTTTTTTGTTATACAAAATATTTTATTTTTCAGTACATTCGTCATCGGAATATCCTTGTCACTATCAAACATACGCCGGATCGCACCCATTTTCTGAAATAGATACCCGTACTTTATCGTCATGCATTGAGAGTATAAGCAACTTACTGGCCTATGTCAGTTTCCATTCTAACTCAGCGATGTTATTAGTCCCCTATTCAGATTCCATCGAACATATTAATAATTACGACTATTTGGGTAAGTCTTTTGTTTCTTTTTACCCAACTGCTCTAGAAGTAGGATAATATTTTTCGAGTGTATGTATGTCTATTTATTTGGCACACTTTATAGCCTGAACGGCTTGATGGATTTTAACAAACGGGTTTTAACAATTTAGACCATAAAGAAGTACCTGTGGCCTGACTGTAAAGCTTGACGGACCACAGTCGATGGGGAAGAAAGGTTTCCGAGGTATAGCTTCATACTGGTAAGCAATAGGGAGATAAGTGTACAGGGCGCTCCCAAAACTCCACTAACTAGTAAAGTATAGTATCTTGGAGGCTATTACTTATTAATATAGTAGACGACGTACGAAAATAATAAAAGCGTGAACGTAACTTTGTTGCCGTCACTCCATTTATTGAAAGTATGTTCACTGACCTGGTAAGGCATGTAGAAAGTCAATACATGCAGGTGGCTCTGGACCGTGTTTTATGGCATTCCTCCAGGGAAAGCTTATGGTCTGCAGTGGATTAGTTAGGGTCTGTTATGATGTAAAGTGATTATGGAAAGGTGTTATGGCTTCCATTAGATGGAAATGTCTAAATGCCTTCCCATTGGATTTGATTTTTATTTTTATAAACAAATGACCAACGAACATACAGTGATGGTTAATGGCTACTGCAGCCCATGGACACCTGCAGCCAACTTCGAAGAAAGACGGCTACAGATGCGCCACTCTTAAGGACTAACATGTAATGTCTCACAGCGTGTACTGGCTTTCTATACCTTTTAGGTACAACCGTGTAAGCACTGCAATGTGGCGGCCACACGTAGTACATAGAACTCAATGGTGGCGGCAGAAATAGGTATTAGGTTAAACAGATATAATAGTTTATCAATCGTCACATCTGCTTGCAGAGTTTTAAATTTTGATACCAGTTATTTAAAACATTGTGAGTATATTAAAGTGTAAAAAGATTTTCCGTCTTTTTATTATCCCTGTGCCTCTGATATTACATCTATCTCTTTTATTTTCATGAATCTATCCCAAAAGCGGGTACGGGTAGGTAAAAGTCAATGCGAAAAAATCTGGTATGGGTAGAGAAAATAGTCCAACGCCTCAGTTTATGTGCGATGCTTTCATACCAATAAATTTAATATAAATAATAAATAATAACATTTCTTTCTCACAAAGGCACGTTCAAAGTTAAGATAAAGCGACGTGACAACGTGATAAAACTCTAAAATCAAATAATTATTAGGATAAAGAGCAGTATAATTACAAGCTATATAATTACTCTTCAGACATGACAACGCATCTGTAACCTTCTTTCTTTGAAGTTGGCTGCAGGTTTATATGGATTACAGTAGCTTAGCTAGCAGATTACTTACCATACAACATTTTATGAAAATAATTTAAAATTAAAAATTTTGTACAACCGACTTCAATATAAGTTATTAAGAATAACTCAAAAACTATTGGTGAAACCTTGATCAAATTTATATGGGACCACATGAGAAGCACCAGCTTTCAAATAAAGAAAAAATCATCGAAAGCGGTTCACCCTGAAAAAAGTTATGAGGTAACACATATAAAAAACATACAGTCGAATCGAGTACCTCCTCTTTTTTGAAGTCGGTAGAAAAGTAACAACTATCATACTGCCCATTGCTGGGAAAAGTTCTCATATAAAATTTCCACTAAGTTATACGTCGCGCTTACGTGAATTTAATTGAGAATCAAAATTCAGATGCGATATCACCCCTGAGGACTTGATAGAACGCCTCGTTGCCAGTAAAAAGGGTGTACGGTTCTCATCACTCATTATATGAAAGACGGCATCTTTATGCTACTATTTTCTTGTTCGTATTCAGCTGCATTTAGGAAAGAAGTAGGTTACATAAAATTTTAGGAAAGTACGTATAACCGTTGGTCCTGCACCTGATCACTTTTTTTTATAGGAGAGGGGGCAAACGATCATGCGGCTCACCTGATGGTAAGTGACTACCGCCGCCCATGAACAACTGTAACACCAGGGGAATTGCAGATGCTTTGCCGGCCTTTTAAGGAGGAGTAGGCTCTTTTCTTGAAGGTCCCTAAGTCGTATCGGTCCGGACAAATCGCTGGTGGTAAACGATTCCACAAGGAAGTTGTGCGAGGAAGACAACTTCTTCTAAATCGCACAGTGGTGGACCGCCAATCACCCAGATGGTATGGATGGTATCTCGAGTTCTGTCACAATGTGCGATGGTGAAATTGGGCGGCTGGAATCAGTCCGAACAATTCCTCGGAGCACTCCCCGTGATAGATGCGATAAAATACGCAAAGAGATGCAACATCTCTACGCAGTGCCAGTGAGTCCAGCCGAACGGAAAGAACTCGTTCGTCGGCGATTCGAGCCGCTCTGCGCTGGATGCGGTCAAGTGGAAGGAGCTGGCACTGGGGAGCCCCTGCCCAGAAATGGAAACAGTATTCCATGTGGGGCCGAACCTGCGCCTTCTAAAATTGCAAGCGGTGTGCCGGCATGAAATACTGTCCCGCTCTGCTGAGCACGCCAAGCTTTTTAGAGGCCAATTTGGCCTTCTCTTCCAAGTGACCACGAAACTGCACATCACTCGATATGTCGACACCGAGGATTCCGATACTGGCTGAGGCAACAAGGGGAGTGGCTTGAAACTGAGGAGATACGATAAAGGGGTTCTTTTTAGCGGTAAACGCGCAAATTTGTGTCTTCTGGGGATTAAACTGGACTAGATTTAGTCGTCCCCAATCCGAGACTTTGTTCAGCAAAGACTCGACTTCAGACACAAGTTTGTCCCGGTACTCGGCGACGTTTTCCCGAGAAATATTTGCACGGCCGGTATATAAGGCATCACCAGTGCTGTCGTCCGCATAGCAATGAATGCTATCAGTTTGCAACATATCATTGATATGCAGGAGAAACAGCGTCGGTGATAGCACGCAGCCTTATGGAACACCAGCGTTAATGGGCTTGTAATTGGAGCATGCACCGTCTACTACGACCTTGATGCTTCGATCTGCAAGAAAACTGGTGATCCAGTTGCACAATTTCTCGGGAAGCCCATAGGAAGGGAGCTTCAAAAGAAGCGTTTTGTGCCAAACCCGATCGAAGGCCTTCGCTACATCCAAACTAACGGCCAACGCCTCCGCCTTGGACTCAACTGCCTCCGCCCATCTATGAGTTAGGTAACCTAGAAGATCACCAGCTGAGCGACCTCGACGGAAACCGTACTGGTAGTCACTAATCAGCTGGTGATCCTCAAGGTACCGCATGAGCTGGCAGTTAATAACAGTTTCCATTACTTTGGAAAACAAGGAGGTGATAGCGATAGGCCTGTAGTTGAACGGATCTGAGCGGTCGCCTTTTTTAGGGATCGGGTGCACCAAAGCTGTCTTCCATGAGTTCTGAACTACGCCTAGGGAGTACGAGTACTGGAAAAGACGCGTTAAAACTGGTGCTAACTCCGGAGCACACGTCTTCAGAACAATAGGTGGGACTCCATCAGGCCCACTCGACTTGTTGACGTCCAGGGGGAGGAGTGCTTTACGCACCGAGCGCTGTGTTAACAGCACTTCCTGCATGGAGCACTCACACCGCGGGATGGTAGGCGGTGTGTTCCCCCCGTCATCAAGAGTCGAGTTGGAAGCAAATATAGAGCCTAGCAGATCGGCTTTCTCCTTTGCGTCATGGGCCAGTGAATCGTCCACCCTGTGCAGAGATGGCAGAGATGGCTGACAGAAGTTCCCTTGGACAGCTTTGGCGAGAGACCAGAATGCACGTGTTCCCAAAGGGAGGCGAACTAGTTTCTCGCCAATTCTGCCGATGTGCTCTGACTTTGCCTTGGCAATGACACTTTTGAAGGACATGGAGGCGGAATTATACTTCTTTTTAAGAGCGCTGGTGTGTTATATCCCAGGACGTTGATGCATCAGCCCAGGCCCGGTAGCACTCCTGCTTATAGCGTGATGCAATTTTACAGGAGTGACCAAACCATGGCTGAGTTCTGCCTCCGATAGGCACCACAGATGATGGAATAAATAATTCCATTCCCTGAAGTACCACATCAGGGAAGATGAGGTACTTCAGGGAATAGAGAGAGAGGGAATAGAGAGTGCACATGTGCTTGTGTACGTACTCGTGCGCTATAATCCTATTCTGTGCAGACTCCTAGTATCCGCCATGACAAAAATCGGTCAGGACGATGAAATTAAAATTAAAATTTTATTTATTTAGATTCAAGTAGGTAAAACTTCTGTAGATTATGGACATGAAGTCAACAAAGAAGAAAGATATGAAGGTCCCGGTACCGCTGCAGAAATATTATGTAAGAAATAAATACTTTTATACTCAAAATCTGAATACCCTGACGACACTGTTTGTTGTGGCAGCGTTGTCAATCAGACAAACCAATGATTGATTCTCTACAGAGCACGATTTTGTGGTGACAATGCATAGTATGCCACCGCCCGGAGCCGTTAGAGCCTAATGCTCTAACTTAATAACTTATACTCATCTCTACCCTTGGCAAGTGGAACAGTCAATGTTTCTGTGTTTAATAAATGACACTGTATAACAAAAAACTTCAGCTCAGTCCCGGCTAACGACATCTGATCATGACTTTTCTTTCCCAAAACGCTTTTTCTTTGTATATATATATAACTAGCTGTTCCCCGCGTTTTAGCCCGCGTGTAATTTAGGCTTTAAATTTTTTTGCACGGAACCCTAATTCTTTTTCTACAATAAAAGTAGACAAATTTACTCCTTATAACATCAGCTATCTGCCAGTGAAAGTCTCGTCAAAATCGGTCCAGTTATTTCGGTGATTAGCCGGAATAAACAGACAGACAGACAAAAATTTTAAAAATGGTGTTTTTGTTATAAGTACCGTATATATTTTCATACGCATTTAGTAAAAAGCTGCTATTTTGACATTACAAACAGACACTTCAATTATTTTATTTGTAGGTACAGATGTTTTTTAAATATAATTTAAATGTGTATTACATTTTGCACTGTTGGAATTTATATGTAAGCCGGTGTGGCGGCGCTGTCGTCGCGCCACAAGCGAAATACATCGAAGCCTAAATCGCGCTATCAAAGTTCCGAATTAAAAACAGTATATATACAATAGCTCCGAACTACCACTCGGAGCGTTGGCCGCCCCAAGCGAGTAGTTTTTGTGGACCATGTTACAGAGATCTGAAGAAGACCCTGATTTCTCCAAAAAATACTTCGGACAGAGAAGTCCAGATTATAAAGGACTAGAATTTTTAATATCCTCAATAACCATAGCGGGGCCATCGAAAACCCACGTCTGGCAAGGGCATCGAACTTCCAACACCGCTTTAGCGTAAACCTGTGGTCTTGGATCCTAAATGGAGAATTTATTGGTCCCTTTGAATTACCGTCCAGGTTAGATGGACGGAATTTTAATTTTTTTACAAAATCACCTTTATGAATTGTTGGAAGACGTGAACGTTGCGGTACGACAACAAATGATTTTTTAAAATGACGGTGCTTCTTGCCACTACGCAAGACAAGTAAGACAGCATCTCAACGAATCTTTTCGACAAAACCAATCGAATGGCCTGCACGTTCGACAGACCTAAACCCTTTTATTTGGGTATTTTACAAGGAGCTGGTGTACGCGCGGGAAGTAGATAATGAAGAAGAATTGGGAGAAAATCTGGAAATAACTGCAAGAAAAATTAAAGAAGCTCATTCACGTTTTTTCAGACAGTAAAACAATTTTTTTTTAAACTTTGTCGTCTTTGTTTTGAAATAGGAGGACGAGATTTTGAAAACTTGCTTTAATAAATAATTAAAATGATTAATTTTTGACAATTTTTTTTTGTTATCATACAAATATAAACAAAAATGACCTAACGAATAAATTACACCTTATTTCCTTGAATTTTTACAAATTATCGATTTTTGCTTAATTTGCCTCGGACGCCAATTCACACGTTTTATGCTTTTTAGTCACAAGTTTTAGTATAGAGTCAGTTGAAACCTGTAAATTAATAAAAAATTGTTAAGTTTGTTTTGTCAGCAACTTTCGTTAGTGATTTGTAAAACTCGTTACCAGAAGGGAAGTGTGGTAACATTCCGCAAGTAAGGCGATTTACAGTTTATATTAAAAATTTAATCTATTTTAAACTGTAAATCGCCTTACTTGCGGAATGTTACCACTTCCTTCTGGTAACGAGTTTTACAAATCACTAACGAAAGTTGCTGACAAAGTTAGTTTATATTAAAAATTTAATCTATTTTAAACTGTAAATCGCCTTACTTGCGGAATGTTACCACTTCCTTCTGGTAACGAGTTTTACAAATCACGCACACTATCATTGTTATTAAAAATACTTTTTATTTAATTACTAACATGAAACATAACCGTACTACACAACATACACTTTATATAAATAAAATTTTTATATAAAATCTTTATATATACAAAATATATAAATAAAAGAATAATTCATAACAGATATTTTTTTTTATATTCAAGAGTTGCCCCATGGCAACATTCATTTAAATCATCAGTAGGACAATTTGAAGGGAAGCGCATAAAAAAATTGAGGTGGAATAGTTCTCCTGGACTAAATGGTCATTTGCAAATTATGTAAAATTTAGGTACCGGTATACTCAATGGCACAATACCGGTATATCAAATCAGCACAAACGTTTTGTAGGGTAAAACCAGTCCAGCGTACTAGTATATATGGAGGTCAGTGCATCAGGTGGACATTATGCTCGTTCGTTTCCCTCATTCTTGAATATTTTGAAAATTTCAGTTTTGTTAATGTATAAGGCTTAAGGATTTTCTTTAATAAATAATTAAAAACACATGAACAAGCCACTAGAAAAATCTAGTAAGAGACTACATAAGAGTATCAAAAGTCCTGAAGTGACCGCGTACACATTAAGTAGTTATGGTCCCATATATATATCAGTATAATTACAGTCATGGAGGCATTCCATGTCAGTCCTCAGTGGTGACAACTAATTTGTAGCCTTCTTTGTTTAAAGTTGGTTGCAGGTGTGTATTGGCTCCAGTGGCCCTTTACCATCTGGATGAATGTTCCCAATATCCACATCGATGAACATTATTAGGATTTTTCAATATAATATCAGAAAAGGCAAAACTTGGATATTGTGTTATGTAGCTGTTTTTCATCGGCATGGTAATAGTTCATGAACATAGGTATTGTACGAATTTTATAAAATGTTTTATGTAGTGTGCTAACTAATATTATAATATATTAGTGCTAATGCACTGTGAGATAATGCCGTAGTTCGTGGCATCGTTTGAAGCTTAATTAAGATATTTTTTTTACCGGATAATTTATTTCTTTTATTTTTTAACTACTCTGTTGTGTGGTCCAAAAATTTGTAACTACTGGTACTTGGTTCTTAAAATAATGTGTTATAATGGAAGACTATTTGTTGCTTAAACTAGTGAAACACGCTATACCTAGACGCTTTAATAGACTATGCTAAATACACAGTAAAAGTCTTCTCTTATCAATAAATATTAAAAAGTTTCTTCGGAAAATCATAGATGTGATAAAAACAATATTGAAAATTATCGGAAATATTTGAATGATATTAAGTATACGATGCACATATCTAATTATGTGAGTAAGTTGTTAATGTATTAGGCTGCTGATTTTCTTTAATAAATTAAAAATAAACACATGAACGAAGCCACTAGAAAAAATCTAGTAACTAATCTACTACTAATCTAGTAATCTAAGTAAGAGTATCAAAAGTCCTGAAGTGACCGCGTAGACATAAAGTTGTTATGGTCTCATGTGTATATACTCGTTGATACTTGCTCCTTTTTATGATAACATGTCCGATGTGATTATATGGAAAAATATGGTCAAAATACAATGCAATTTCATCGACATTGGGATAAAGACAATACCACGAGATCCGAAATCATGCATCACGAGATGCAAATGCATTGTTATCGGCCCGTAAAAGTACATTTCTAGACATGGGTTTCCTCCGTTTTAGGAATCATTAATTCGCCTACCAGGCGTGACGAACGAATTTGCCATAATCGTCACGCCTTGTAGGTAGGATAATTAATGTATCTTATCTTATTTTATGTTCCCCTTCGTTGGATAAAAAAGGTCCACTGCCGGAAATAAGCCTCTTCCGTTGCAGGGAGGATTTGTCTTAATCGTCACCCTTGGCAGGCGCACTGACGATTTCGCAATTTTTACGCCGGTGTCCTCCGCCTGTCTTGTATTTTGATACTCTGGCGTAGCGGCGTAAGAAAATTCACCATGTTTTTATCCCGTGGGTGTCGTTAGGGGCGACTTTGGAAAATAAAAACCCTATAAATGCATTTTTTTTTTTTTATAGGATAGGGTGACAAACGAGCACACAGTCCACCTGATGGTAAGTGGTTGCTGTGACCCATAGACATCTACATCTATCCTCAATTAAGAATCAAAATGCAGATGCGTTGTCACCCGTGAGGACTAAGATGGAATGCCTCTTTTCCAGTAAAAAGGGTCTCCGGTTCTCTACACTCACCATACGAAACACAGCAGTGTTAAGCTGGTATTTGACGCTGGTATTCTGTGAGAGCGTGGTCCTTCCCAGTCAGCCGACCCATTCGTACTACAACTATACTACTAATATAGCTGCAGCATGGCTCTACCACGTATGAAATATACATATTACACAGTTATTGAATTCGGCTGGTAATCAAATTCAAAAATTTCATCTGTGTAGGCATTCACCGCTAAGGAATCCAATTTTTTCTCTATTGTATGTCGTAAATAAAAACAGTGTTTCGGGTGGAGAAAAGCAACTCCATTATTGGAAAACTTTTTATTTTAATTTTGTTTTACTTTGTTTTTGACTTTGAGCACAGATGTAATTTTTTTTTATTGGATAAGTGTTAAAAACAGAGTTGTAATTATAAGTGAAAAGTTGCGGATTTGAACTCTCCCCTGAGGTAGTTAGTCTCATTGCAAACAGTTGTTTACACTGAGTTGCGGTTTTATTTAACAAAGAAGTTTTATTAGATGAAAACAAAAAATATTTTGGCAGACTTGTGGATTCCATTGTTTTTCTTAGAATTACTATTGAAGCGTAGCTCCTATGGGGCTCCCATATATTTACATAAGCAAGCAAACTTAGTTGTGCAACACATATTATGCTGTAAGAAAGATTAGAAGTCTCTCCAATTTTGAAACAGCTTTTTACTATAGGAAAATGCGACTGACATTAAAACTATATTTTGCTTCGCAAAAGAGGGCCGTAAAGGCAATTTACAACTACTACTTAGATTCTAAAGGGTTCCTTAGAGAAAAGTTTAACGAAATAAATATATTAACTTTACTCTCGAAATATATTTGACAATGACATATAAAATCACCCTGAGGGCTGAGATGAAATGTTTCATTGCCTATGACTGCCACGTTAGTCTAGCTGTCATAAGCGTGACTGCTGATTGCGAGGTCTCGGGTTCGAATTCCGGGTTGGGCCAAAATCCGTTAATGAGTTTTTCTGTCAAGAAATTCTGTATCAGCCCGGTGTCATAAATTTGGCAGTATTTCACCCCCGTGCATCGTAAAAAACGATCCTTGTGTCGGATTTCCATCCCATCGGACTATGAGTAAGGGAATAGATAGTGCACCTGTGCTTGCGCATATACTTGGGCACTATAGTACTGTCCTGCACATATTATAAATTGGTTCTGAACCGAAGACGAACCTTTAGACAGTAAAAAGCGTTATATAATTTTGACCCCAGATAGAATTTGAACTCAGGACCCATGATAGTGTAGCACTACCAACTACTTTTTACTACTATGGTGATAAAAATTATATCATATTATATACGGTGATTCCGTATAATATACTTAGTACTTTATAAAATATTTTTAACATCACTAAAACATTTACGGTTTGTAAAGTTTGTCAAGTTTGAAGTACCTCTGAAGTTATAAGATTATGATTATACTACCGAGCTTATTACTTATTTTTATATACGGTTTACATTGGTGTTTTGCTTGCTTAAATACAGGTGGAGTATGCTGCCTCATCTTCGATTATATATAGTTGCTGTTAGTCACTGTAGCGGTTGGCCAAAGCAAATATTTGTTTAATTCATTTTTTTAATGTATATTATAATTTTATTACTATTTATTACTGAATTTAAAATTAAGAAAATAAAGACGAACAAATTTTCAACATCGTTTAAATGTATATTTTTAGCTAAATAAAAGAAATATAGAAGTTCATATCACAAATGTGGCACCTTACGTTTAAATCTAAGTAACATTTATATAACTCAGTTCCTTTTAAGTCTAGTTTAGATAAACAGTTATTAGAAAAAAAAGAAACTGTTTTCTCAAAGAATAATTTTAAACTAAGTACGATTTTCATTTGTACTGTATACAAATGGCTTCAATTTACATAATAAACGTTTTTGACAATTTTGCTTGTGTACATGAAATAAGATGCAATCTTCAGTAACGATGTGGGTACACTTGGCATGTAGTTTCGTCGTGAATAAAGGCAACAGGGCGAGTCTAATAATATTTTAACCGTTTTTGTTTTGGTTTAAGAAAATTATTCTAACCCAATGTAATGATTTTGAATTAAATTAGAATTCTAAATTAGGTATGAGGGTCTATGCTTAGTAGGCCCGTTGGCAACAGCAGTTCCTTTATTATTTTGAGTTGTTATAGGGAAGATGCTGCTGCCTGATCTCCTGTTTCATTTCCCTTTGTTGCTTCTTACGATGCCTATGGATTGTACCATATCACTACTACAACCACCAGGACCACTACGCGGTGTTGTAAGAGAATTACACTAAAGAGATACTTGAGATATCCCCTACTCTGTTCCTACCCTAATCAATCCACTGGCAATAAGCCATGCACACTTGGAAGAAATTGTCGATACTCATCACGATGGGTGTGCTGTCACATACATAACTTTTTAATAGTCCTTCAGATTATTAAAGTTCATGCAATCGGCATGATGATAAATTCATATTACTAAATAGAAGTGGCAGCGCACCCTCTGTGATATGCGTGAATATCACTATTATATGCTTAAGGATTAAAGACCGATTTGCAATTATCGAATTTTTTTAAAGGATAGAATAAAACATAAACAAATCTTAATTTACAATTCTATGATAAAAGTTGAATTTTTTCACTTTTATATTAATTTGGGTTATAAAGTAGTTGATAACATTTAATCTGGTGATTGAAAAATCAGACCTAAAAATAAAAATAAAACATCATGATGAACCCTTTATGTTACAAAAATCTCATTATATTCGTTGACGCCTCCTCTGTGTTTGTATACTATGTAGTCATGACTTGACGGACCGAATCACACGAATTTTAGTCTTCCGGGGGATAAAATAAGATTTTTACTGGTATCCCAACCTATATCAGCTCCTACTGGCAACACTATTAACCTCATGTCATTGTTAATTTTTCGTGCCGAATCAGCAAGTCAAAGCAAAATGAGAAAACTTATTGAAACACTCATAAACGTTTTGGACGATTCCAATGTATGTACCTTTTGTATTTAAATAACTTGTAGGGTAGATTAATAAAAACGCGAAATGTGAAATCTATGTATGAGTCAGAACGAGCGTCTGTACAGACTATTTCAATCAACTTAATATGTATATTGATTTTTAATTAATTAATTAAAAATGTTATCACTACAGTCAATGATAGTATATACAAAAATTTGGAAAATCCAAAAGTGCACATCTCAAACGCTCGTGTAATGTTTTGAATAATCAATTTACTGTTATTAATTACCGAAACACGTATTTCGTTTAAAGCTACAAAAAACTGTTTCTGTTTAATTAACACGATTTTTTTTTACTGCTTGATACCGGTGATTCGTATTTTTTTTACCGAAAAAAAAATTTGTCAAATAATTAATAAAATAAAAAATAAATATTAATGAACGGGACGGTTTACAATATTGAAATTCAAAAGGGTTCCTAAGGATTAAAATCTAAGCATAATAAAAGAAAATCAAAGCGATAATTTCAGTTTTTCGAAACATATGTTGTTCACATCCATACTAACCAACTGACGTACAAGTGAAATTATTTTCAATTAACTTATTTTTTTAATAATAATCGAAATAAATAATCTTATAACTACGTCAGAAGTATTAATTGAAATCTCCTCTTGCTATGGTGTACTTTTTTATTATATAAGAGCAATATAAAGCTGGGTGAAGATATTTCAGTTGAGTGGATCGCGATTTTTTTGATTTGGTGACAATAGTATATAATATAATAATATAAATATAAACAATAATATCATTGTTTACGGTGTAATATAAAAGCAATATAAAATCTGTGTATGAGACAAAACGAGAGTCTGTGTACATTACATATCTACCTTGCGGTGCCACGAGGGGGTACACGAGGCATTGAATTTTATTTTATATGAATATTCGTGTTCTTTTTACTACCAAAATTTTTTCAACAAGTGACTAACCTTATGTGAAAAATAAACCCTATAATTTCAAATTTAAACATACTATGTATAGGTTTTATCAAGAAGACTAATAAAGAAAATAATGATGTTGTAATGACTGCATAAAACTGTTGTGTGGCTTACACCATTTAGAGGCCCCTATAAGAATAGCATTACTTCCATCAGAGTTAACCAATGATTTTAAAAAAAGCTCTTAAGGAAACCCAAGTGACTTCTTATTTGGTATAGAATTTTGTCCTAACAAGATCAAAAGATTTTTATAAATCTTAAACAGACATACAGAAACCTTTAAACTATTGGGACCTGTCTCCATCAATAACAACTCATTAGGCATCCAATAGCCTCCAGTAGTTGCTTTATACCAGCAGAGGAGATCTTGTCAAGCAGTTCGTGGCAGGCGCCGAGCCTATCAATCGAGGAAGAAAGAATAGAGGTAAACACAGCTATATAGGTAAAAAAATTCACCTGAATTTATTTTATTCCAAATGGTCTAAAATATTACATTTAAAAAAAATGTCTCATAGTGGCTCGAGAACAGTTCATTAGAGTGTGAGTTGTAGAGCGAAAGCATGTCCACCCACATATTTTGAGTTTAGTATGTCAGAAAAGCTTACTATAAAATATTGTATTTAATGCAATTGTAAAATTAATTAAAACAAGACTAGTCTTAGTTTTGTTTTTACTTATTGGTATTTTAGATGAAGAGTTTCAGAAAATAAAAAAGGGCAAAATTCTAGATAATTTTTTGTTAATTGGGTTATAAAGTTAATTGTAAATAAAAAAAATCGATACCTTAAAAATAAATATAAATTACTTGATCTTAACTTGTAAAATTACAGCATTTTTATACCTGAAGTGAAACACAAATATTTCGCATGAATAAAAGTCAATTATTTAATAACAATCCACCAAAATGATATAGAAATTTGCTAATTTAATAGACAAATTAATATATTTTGTCATGCTATCCCTTGTGGGTAAATGTCTACATTTTACGTGGTAGAGCTATGCTGCAGCTATATTAGTAGTATAGTTGAAGTACGAATGGGTCGGCTCGACCGGGGAAGGACCACGCTCTCACAGAATACCAGCGTAAAATAGCAGCTTAACACTGCTGTGTTTCGTATGGTGAGTGTAGAGAACCGGAGACCCTTTTTACTGGAAAAGTGACAACGCATCTGCATTTTGATTCTTTATTGAAAATATATGTAGATGTCTATGGGTTACAGCAAACACTTACCATCAGGTGGACTGTGTGCTCGTTTGTCACCCTATCCTTATTAAAAAAAAACAATTTAATTTTTACTTTTAATTATAATGTTTTGCTAAAATCCCCACAGCTGAAATTTGTTATAACACTACAGCTATATCATACTGTTGCGCGCCACTATTAATGGTTTATACATGGCAACACAAGTTACCACTAGCGCACTCTAGTATCGAGTAGCAGAACTAGGAGAGTCAAGATCCTTCTAGAAATTTCGGGACCGATATGTACTCGAACATTCTAGATGTTTCTACAGTAGAAGGTTCTGGAAAGTATCTGAGGCGCTATATTAGGCCGGTATAAACCACGACCGAGTCAGTATTGAATTGGCGATACAAGCGAATACTGAAGCGATACAACTGCGAATTAAAGTGATCTGTAGTACAATTGTATTTTGTTATTAGTGTGGTTTTAGTTGTAATTAGTGTTCTGTAATTAAAGTGTCAATTTTGGTAATTCACTCGGCAGTTTTAATTGTCTCGAACCCCAAGCTCGTAACAATTGGTGTCAGAAGTGGATTTAATCATGCCGATTTTACCTAAAGATGACACGGAGGCTATCCGTACCCGAAGTCAACGCCAACAGGAGACGGACCAGAGACGATTTGGTGGTACAACGTCGCAAGCAGCAGCTCCTGCATTTGCAGCACCTGACTTAGGTGCTCTGATGATGATGCTGCAGGAGCAGGCCCGCCGACAGGAGGAACAGGCCCGCCGACAGGAAGAACAGGCCCGTCGGTTGGAAGAGCGGCTGCAGCGGGGACAGGAGGAGCAGATGCTTCTCATGAAGGACCTTCACGCTACCTTCGGGAAAGAGATAAGGGAGGTGAAGGATAGGGTTGCTCAACATGACAACCGCCTGTCGGAAGCTGAAACCCGAATCAACCAAGTGAACAATCGGGTTGACAACGTGATGGCTGACGTGAAGAAAACGCTGGACGAACTAAAAATTGGGGATGGAATTACAGCTCCGTGGTAGCTACAACACCTTCGCTACGTGGATTCAAAGTGCCGCCGTTCGACGGGACTTCTACCTGGTCGGCCTACAAAATCCAGTTCGAGAAGGCTGGAAGAAAATTCAGGCCATGACTGCTCTCACCCTAGGCCTGCGCGACCAGGCCTTAACTGTTCTGGAAGCTCTCGGTAAGGAAGTGACTTACGAGCAGCTCCTTGAGGCATTGGAGGCGAGATATGGCGACGCTCACCTGGAACACGTCTTTCGTGCGCAACTCAAAGATCGCGTGCAACGCAGCAACGAAAACCTGCAGCAGTGGGCCCTTGAGGTGGAAAAGCTGGTTCGAAAAGCATACCAGTCTGTACCTGCGCTCATTGTAGGGAACCTGGTGCAGACATTCATCGACGGCATCCGCGACCTTGAAGTCAGAGCTGCTGTGAGGCTCGGGCACCACGAGACGCTTAAGGACGCGTTAGCCCATGCACTGGAGGTGGAAGCCGTACGGCAGGATCATCGATCCCATCGCGTCAGGGAGGTTGCAGCAGCTGCAGTTTGCGACTACAAAGCGATACAGCCCTAGGTGCTACGGCTGTGGGGAAAGGGGCCATCTTCGATCCAGCTGCCCTAAGCGAACTGTAGAAAGGGGAGGTGATCGATCTCGAGAGGGTATTGCGGCTAACAGCACCGCCCAGCAGCAGCAGGGAAACGAGTAAAAGCCAGGACTGCGGGGCGGGTGCTGGCTGATGTTAAAAGAGCCCCAAGGATTTCGATCTCACAAACCCATGATGGGAACAGCCTAATCATCAAAGGCGAGGTCAACGGAACGCCGTGTAAACTGACCATAGACACTGGAGCCTCTCGCACGGTTGTCAGTTCCCAACTTATAAGTCAGTTCCTTGGGACCCGCATACAACCGAGAGCGCATTAATTTGGTAACAGCCACCGGTCAGCGCATACCCGTCCGTGGAGAGAAGGAGATGGAGTTGAAGCTAGGCAACATGATCTACCTGCATAATGTCATCGTGGCTGATATAATGGACGACTGCATCCTGGGCCTAGACTTCATGAGGAAGAATTGTTGTGAGATCGATGTTAAGCAAGGTGTTTTGAAATGTGGACATGAGGAACTTTTCGTGGAAGGAGCGATACCGGGGAATGTGTACAGCCTTAAGAAGATTGTTCTGCCGCCGAGATCGGAAACGATTGTGCCGGTTAGTCTTCCTCGGAATCCTGGGCAAGCTCATCGTTGTGTACTCGTGGAAAGGGTGGACAATGACCTTCCGTGGAAAGTGGCTCGAACTTTGGTCAGAACCACCGACATCTCAGGAGTACGTGTGCTGAACCTTTGTGATCAGGAACAGATTATAATAATAATGCTCGGGACGAGCATGTCTTAGGAGGGGCAGTGTTGCGCGCCACTATTAATGGTTTATACATGGCAACACTAGTTACCACTAGCGCCCCCAGTATCGAGTAGCAGAACTAGGAGAGTCAAGATCCTTCTAGAAATTTCGGGACCGATATGTACTGAACATTCTAGATGTTTCTACAGTAGAAGGTTCTGGAAAGTATCTGAGGCGCTATATTAGGCCGGTATAAACCACGACCGAGTCAGTATTGAATTGGCGATACAAGCGAATACTTCGAAGCGATACAACTGCGAATTAAAGTGATCTGTAGTACAATTGTATTTTGTTATTAGTGTGGTTTTTAGTTGTAATTAGTGTTCTGTAATTAAAGTGTCAATTTGGTAATTCACTCGGCAGTTTTAATTGTCTCGAACCCCAAGCTCGTAACAATACATAAACCATAAATGCATGTTATAACCACATCAAGTGACATAGCTTGTAAAATTGATCTTGTAAAGTATATGTATTTCTTTTTTGCCTTATAAATAACATCTCAAGGTAATTCTTTCGTATGCAAAGAATCCAAAAAAAAATCATGAGGAAATAAAATGGGAATCAAATTCCTAAACCTATAGGAAAATTGACTCTAAGTTTGTTAACTAAAGTTGTTAGATAAACTAAAGTAAGATGCATTTGCTATTTGAAAAAGTATAAATGCATAAATTTTATAGACCAACCTTAAGTTTTATGTACTGTTCTCCACAATCTTAAAACACAGAATAAAGAAGAAGGAGTAACCTTCTAATCTTCATAAGCCTGATACTACCGTATTAAAAAAGAAAAGTACCGAATTATTAAAATTCTTACCCTAATAAACAACTGTTATGTAACATCTCATTTGAGGACTGTCCATTGGTTACATCAAAACTTACCTTGCTGTGGCAGTGCTGTGAGGAAGATATGTATGTATGTAAAGCATAAAAATAGTCATTAAGCCCTTATTAGTATATACAATATGTCTATTGTCTAAAATTGGGGTGGGTGCTACCGTAAAAGTAAGAAATTTACTTATTGTTCTTCCTATTATGATTTGGGTTCATATTGTGATGTTAAACGGTTCTTTTCTGGTGTTTATAGGAAGAAAACAAACTAGAATACAATCAAATCTGAAGTCCAACACAATTTGGTTTACATAGCTGAATTTCACCAAAAAAAAACAATCTGCTAATTATACCATTCTATTGAGAGGAGGCGTCAACTTCATATAATTTTGATCGAAGGACACTTACAGGTAAGTTACTTTGATAAATTAATTACTACTCGCTACGTTACGCAGGTTTTTAATGCACATCAAAAGTAATTGAAGGTTAACTGCTGAAATATTACGATTAATTTTCCATTTTAATACCACATTCATGAGTAACTTTAATTACTTCACAGCTAAATAAAATGAAATCATGTGAACGCAGAGAACTTTGAGTTGTTGTTAATTTATGTGGAAAAATAACGGAAAGGAAATCAACAAAGTTAGAACGTAGCTTGTTCTCAAATACGATTAATTCTAACGTTCGACGCTTAAAATAAGCAAATAAACAAAATTGGTCAGACAGAAATACAAAATTAGAAAATACAAAAATATAGAATTTACTAATGTGTTTGTTCATTTGGATAGAAAGAAGAGAAAGATAGATAGGATTGTGAATTCATATAATATTTACGGAGCACATCCAAATATTCAAAGTTACGGTAACAATAGAAGTAAAACACAAAAATTTTCCGGCCAAATGTATTAAAGAAGGTGTGTTTACAGTAATAGTACTTATGGGACTCAGTTATTTATGAGTATAATAGGCGGATATAATAAGCGGAGAAACAAGTATACCTATTATGGGTATAATAGGTATACTTGTTTCTCCACTTTAAACATAATATAGTTTAGGTTGTCATGTGATGACGTCGCAAGAGAATCCATCACCCCATGTCATCTCGTTGGTAGTACATGTATGCAACTATGGGAAATGGTAGAAAAGTTCTTATGACGTTCAACTGATGGCGATATAATCATTTTATTTGCCGTTACCGTTACAGCCTATTAAAAGTCCACTGTTGATTTTATCATTTCCACCAAGTCATTATGGCTTCAAGGGCGTCAAGGGCGGTAAGAAATAAGGTCATACGATTCTATGATAAATGTTATACACGATTGTGATTTTTATAAAGGAATACGCGTGACAAACGAGTACAAATTCCACCTAATGATGAGTGGTTGTTGTGGCCCATAGATACCTACATCTTTCCTCGATTAAAAATCAAAATAAAGTTCCTATATCACCCCTGATGACTAAAGGTGGAAACTGACATGAGTATTTGCTCGATGTGAGCACGTTACAAGTCGAATATTTAACATATCAGTATAGCGAGTCAAGCAGCTCGATGACGCGCGCCGAGAACCCGAGCGCGCGCCACCCGGCGCACTCGTTGCTCTGTTTGTATCGTGGTCTTTTTGCGTTTGGTAAAATGCAGTGGAGTCAAGAAAAATCTATTTTTGTTCAATCAATCAATAAATGATAAGAGGCGATAGAGGGAACCAAAACCAGGAGATGTGCAGCAACGTCTTCCCAATAACAATTAGAAAACAAAAAACGGCCGTTGCCAACCTAAATGCCAAGCGTGGCAACTATGAAAAATATCCCCCTATGGTGCAATCTATGGGGGAAGCCTATGATCAGCAGTGGACTTTTAATAGGCTGTAACGGTAATAGTTGCATACACGTACTACCAACGAGATGACATGGGGTGATGGATTCTCTTGCGACGTCATCACTTGACAACCTAAACTATATTATATATAAAGCGGAGAAACAAGTATACATTGTACAGACTCTCGTTCTGTCTCATACATAGATTTTATATTGAGTTTTTATTACACTGTAAGCAATTATATTATATACATTTTGGTAGTAAATATAAACGTATGAATATTCATATAAAATAAAATTCAATGCCTCGTGTACCCTCTCGTGGCACCGCAAGGCAGATATGTAATGTACAGAGTCTCGTTCTGTCTCATACATAAGATTTTATATCGCTTTTTGATACGCTGTTAGCAATGATATTATATACATTTTGGTCGTAATTATGAACGTATGAATATTCACCTAAATAGAATTCAATGCCTCGTGTACCCCCTCGTGGCACCGCAAGGCAGAAATGTAATGTACATACTCTCTTTCTGTCTCATAAATAAGATTTTATATTGCTTTTTTAATACGCTGTAAGCAATGATTTTATGTACATTTTGGTAGTAATTATGAACGTATGAATATTTATATAAAATATAATTCAATGCCTCGTGTACCCACTCGTGGCTCCCCAAGGCTGATTTATAATGTAAAGACTCTCGTTCTGTCTTATACATAGAATTCATATTGCGTATTTTACGCTGTAAGCAATGATATCATTACTTTTATTTATATTTTATATTATTATATTATATACTATTGTCACCAAATCAAAAACTCGCGATCCACTCAACTTAAATAACTTCCACCAGCTTTATATTGCACTTAGAGAATAAAAATCACACCATAGCAAGAGATTTCAATTAATACTTCTGACGTAGTTATAAGATTATTTATTTGGAATATTATTAAAAAGCAAGTTATTTGAAAATAATTGAGTTGGTCAGTATGGCTGTGAACAAGATATCTAAGCTAATGGAAAAAAAATCAAAACGATAAAGCTGAATTTATCGTTTTGATTTTTTTTCCATTAGCTTTAGATTTTAATCCTTAGGAAGTGCTTTGAAATTCACTACTGTAAGCCGTCCCGTTCATAATTTTTTTTTTTTAATTATATGACAATTTTTTACGGTAACAAAATACGAATCACCGTTATCAAGCAGTCAAAAAAAATATTTCGTGTTAATTAAACAGAAACAATTTTTTTTCCTTGGGGGAGGCCTATGTTCAGCAGTGGACTTGTGAAGGGCTGTAATGATGATGAATTTTTTTTGCAGCTTTAAACGAAATATGTGTTTCGGTAATTAATAAAAGTAAATTGATTATGACGCTCGTTGTGTCTCATAGGGTACATAGATTTCACATTTCGCGTTTTTATTACTACCTCACTAGTTATTTAAATGCATATACAATATACATATTAGATATATAAATACAATATTATACATATTAAGTTGATTGAAAAATTATACAACGTGTTACAAAATACCCCGTAAAAAATATAATTAATTATCAAAGCCAAAAATTTTGTCAACCCTAGTAAGCTGTTATGTCAGGGAACCAGATTTTTAACAGAAAGGCCTACGTACCTATTTTACCTAATGATTGTCTACTTTAATAGTTTTTCTATTTTTCACTCATAAATGTTTACTACCTCAATACAAGGATGTCATTACACTCAAGTACTGGCTTCAAAAAATGTCAAGTTGGAAAAAAAAATATGTTGTCAATTTCAAATCTTCTAATCGATATCCTACAACTGTTTCGAGTTTTTTTTTCCAACATTTTTTTGCAAAATAACGATGCTTTCTAACTCGGAATATAACGATATGATGTTATGCGTAGGCCATGAAGATAGCAATTTAAATCGTGCTCGCGAACTGTATCGGCAAAGATTTATCGATGGTAGACCCTGTTTTCTGAATATGTCAAGACGAATAAAACTACTTTTACGGATTATGTCGCGTTTAATAACTTATTTTTATTAATTCCCGACGTTTCGGGTGCTTTACAGCACCCATGATCACGGGGAACTGACCATGGGTGCTATAAAGCACACTAAAACTACTTTATAAAACTAATATACTGCACTATAAAACGTCGGAATTAATAAAATAAGTTATTAAACGCGATATTACGCGATTCGGCAAATTGTACAGAAGACCGACGAGTACAATCTGCCACTTTGCCTTGCGTATGTGGACTATGAGAAAGCCTTTGATTCCGTCGAAATTTGGCGGTGCTGCAGTCCCTTCAGCGGTGCCAAGTGGACTGTCGGTATATCGAGGTGCTGAAGTGTTTGTACAGTAGGGCTACGATGGCTATCCGAGTACATAACCAGAGTACGAAACCTATCCAACTGCAGAGAGGTGTAAGACAGGGTGACGTAATATCCCCGAAACTCTTCACCGGTGCATTGGAAGACGTTTTCAAGCTACTGGACTGGAAAGGATACGGTATAAACGTCAATGGCGAGTACATCACTCATCTTCGATTTGCCGACGATATAGTCCTTATGGTAAAATCGCTGGAGGATCTAAGAACTATGCTCAATGACCTCAGTAGTGTCTCCGGACATGGACAAAACAAAAACCATGTTTAACGTCCATGTCACACCTATGTCGGTAGTTGTTGGGAGCACTAAGCTCGAAGTTGTTGACGAATATGTTTACCTGGGACAAATAGTCCGACTTGGTAAGTCCAACTTCGACCGAGAGGTCAATCGACGGATTCAACTCGGCTGGGCAGCGTTCGAGAGATTACGACCTATCTTCTCGTCAGGCATACCTCAATACCTCAAAACTAAATTGTACAACCAGTGCGTGTTGCTAGTGATGACATACGGAACTGAGACGTGGTCCTTCACTGCTGGCCGGATTAGAAGCTCAAGGGCGCTCAGCGAGCTATGGAGAGGGCTATACTCGGGGTTTCTCTGCGTGATAAACTCAGAAATGAGGATATTCGACATAGCCCAAAGGATTAGTAAGCTGAAGTGGCAATGGGCCGGCCATATAGCTCGAAGAACCGACAACCGATGGGGAAGAAAGGTTCTCGAGTGGCAGCCTCGTACCGGCAGGCGAAGTGTAGGGCGTCCCCACTAGATGGAGTGACGACCTGGTAAGACATGCAGGAAGTCAATGGATGCAGGTGGCTCGGGACCGTGCTTTGTGGCATTCCGTGGGGAGGCCTATGTTCAGCAGTGGACTGTGAAGGGCTGATGAAAAACGCGATATAATCCGTAAAAGTAGTTTTATTCAATGTGTAGTGTTCGCGTAAATATAAGAAATCATTATGTCAAGACGACTACATTCCACCAGCTCTTTTCATCGGTCTACTGGAAGTGGACGTCCAAGCACGGTCGACGCCAGGCAGGCTGAGTTAGTGTTAGAGCATTTTGAAGAAGAGCCGACCACAAGTACGAGGCGAGCCGGAACAAGATTCGGTATAAACCATGTTGCAATTTGGCGAATTTTTCGTGACGACAATTTCACCCTTATCACTATCGCCGTACAGAGGAGCTGATACCCTCCGATTTTGCACCCAGGAGGAACTTCTGTCAGTGGTACCTCAGGCAGTTAGAGGAAAACCCTAATTACGTAAACTATGTTCTGTGGACGGACGAGGCAACATTCACGAGGTTAGGACTTTAAAATATGCATAACAATCACGTTTGGACTCGCGTGAATCCACATGCTTCAAGGCAGGGCAGATTCCAACACCAGTGGCGGCTGAATGTGTGGGCTGGCCTTTATGACGGGCATGTCATCGGTCCCGTCATTATGCCATCACGTCTGAACGGTAGCAACTATCTAACGCTTTTACAAACGGAATTCGAAGAGGCGATTGAAGATTTTCCTGTGGCTGACTGGGATTACTTTGAGAACCAAAGAAACATGGTGTTTCAGCATGATGGAGCTCTGGCACATTTTGCTCGCAACGTACGAGAACATCTTAACGTTCGCTTTCCGCGAGGATGGATCGGCCGCGGGAACCGATGCTATGGCCTGCTGTTCTCGGACCTCACACCCTTGGACTTCTTTTTGTGGCGTTATGTGAAGGACAGAGTGTATTTTCCGATTGCCCAACAGTTGCCGAGATGGAACAGCGTGTTAGATCGGTTTTCGCATCAATAACACAGACGATGGTGCGAAATGCCACATGCCATATCCCGACGAGCGAGTTTGTGTATTGAGCAAGGCGCACACTTTGAGCCGTTTCTGTAAACTTGACGTTTATTATGAAAAGTGTGTTTAGGTTGTTTCGTTAGGTTAGGTCTTTTAAAATTTTTGTCGTTCCGCGAATTAGGTAGAAATGTAGGTACATTCGTAGTTTACTCTTTAATTTTACTGAAATAGGGTTTGCACATCAGTGAAAATAATAATATTTTTTGGGGTATGTTATACGGCGTTACTACGGTTCTTAAATATTGTGAATGGACTCGTTAAAAGGCCCCATTTAACCTCCTTTCGGCTTTACGCGAAGTTTTGTAACACCCAGTATACTTACAGACGCTCGTTCTGATTTTTTTTAATAGAAATAGGGTGACAAACGAGCACACAGTCCACCTGATGGTAATTGGTTGCTGAGGCCCATATACGTCTACATCTACATCTATCCTCGTTTGCGAATCATAATGCAGATGCGTTGTCAGACTTGAGGACTAAGATGGAATGCCTCTTTCCAGTAAAAGGGTCTCTGGTTCTCTACACTCACCATACCTGGCAAGCAGCATTAAGCTGCTATTTTAGGGCTTCTGTGAGAGCGTGGTCCTTCCCGTCGAGCGCTGATTATTTGTGCTACAACTATACTATAAATATAGCTGCAGCTTGGCTCTGTCAAGAAATATATAGATTTCACGTGTCCTTATAAGATTTCACATTTTCATTAATTTACCCTACAAATAACTTTATTTAAATTCAAAAAGTTACGCGTTTTACGTGGTAAGCCATGCTGCAGCTATATTATAGTATAGTTGTAGCACGAATGGGTCGGCCTGACCGGGAAGGACCGCCTCACAGAATACCATACGTAAAATAGCAGCTTGCTGCTGTGTTTCGTATGGTGAGTGTAGAGAACCGGAGACCCTTTTACTGAAAAGAGGCATTATATCTAGTCCTCACGGCTGACAACGCATCTGCATTTAAATTCGCAAACGAAGATAGATGTAGATGTCTATGGGCCACAGCAACCACTTACCATCAGGTGGACTGTGTGCTCGTTTGTCACCCTTATTCTATAAAAAAAAAAAACATACATTAGAATCATCCAAAACGTTTATGCATGTTTCAATAAGTTTTCTCATTTTTTCGTATAAAAAAATCCATAAATATCACTTCTGTCCGGTCCGTCAATTCATGACTACATAGTATACAAACGCAGAGGAGGCGTCAACGAATATAATAAAATTATTCCATAATTTTAATATAAACTTAATAATTTTAGGTCATATAATTATTATTATAACTATATACGAGTATCAATGATGACGAGATATTTCTTGAGTAGGAACTATACAAGGTAAACATACTATTTTAGTTTCAAAAGGATTAAATTAAAGGAGGTATAAAACTTTTTATTATCTCAGAAGTATTTTTTAATCTTGTTTTTGAGCTTTTTTTATAGAAGCTTATCTCCTAATATTGAAATCGGAAATATATGAATGATTGCTAGTATAAGAGTATAAGGTCAAAGTGAAGCCTGAAGACATTTCGTTGACAAAGATAAATTAAACGACAACTGGCACTTCAATGTTTAAGTCCCAGGAAATCACATTGAAACAGACGAACATGAAATTAAAAAAAATATTGAAATATATAGATCATATCATATTATATAGATACAAGTGGACATAAAACTGACAAGCCTTTAACGCTTTCTGAAATAGTCGCGTAAAAATATACTATTAAAAAATGTAAGCATGTAACATTTACTACAAAATAGTACTATAATATTTATTCTGTGCCTTTACGCGAAGTTTAAGTCAATTTATTGACATTAATATTTATATCTGTTTTGTCATTGTCTTTCATTTATATAACTGCGTATGTTTTGCATTTTTTTTTTTTTTGTTAGTATAATTTATATTTTTGATTGATTAACAATTTCTTACCAATTAATAAAGCATAAAATATTTATCAATAAAAAACTAATTATTATTAGTTTTGAACCATATAAAAATAAAATGTATTATGTCGAATTTAGGAGTAACAGACACAAAATGAAGTCACTGCCTTTATAAAACGGAAAGTACGTAAACATACATATATTTTACTGAACGTTATTTATGTCCGAAAAAATTCGAGTAACCCTCAACTCACGCCTAAAGAAGCCTTTACTCCAAAAATTTTCTATAGATTTACAGAAGCCAATATGATTTGTTTTCATTCAGGGTTTGAGTACGTGAAACCTTAAGATTATCAAAACTTTATTTTATTCAAAGGGAATTAAAATAAGAACAGAGTCTTATGATTGTCGTTACTACCGTTACCGTTACAGCCTATTAAAGTCCACTTCTAAACATAGGCCTCCGCCTTATTATCGTTATTAATTATTAAATATTTTTCATTGTTTTACCTCTTAAATATAAATCGTTGTTATTGAAGCTATGTTTTTCAACAACACTTGTAATTATTTTAATAAGGCGTCACATATTATAGTTACGTTATTAAAATTATATTATGTATATTATTACTTGACAACTGACACAAAATTAATTAACTTTAAGTCATGTGATATGTCATGCATTGATATAACAAAAGATTTCATTTTAATTAGAATACGATGTGTAGATGATAGATGAGTTTCTAGGAATATTAATTGAAATAATTGTAGATAATGTATTCTGCAATTAACCACTTAACTGTAAATTTCAGAGATTTTTTTTAGAAACTTACCCTCGAATACTTTTTTAATAAAAATGAATATAATAACTTCAATATATTTTATTTTTATATCATAATTTTATTAAAATTTTATTCAAATCAAAATTTTATTTCAGATTTTCTCAAAAGAATTATAAATAAATGATGGAAGACAGCAGTTTTGGAGTCTATGTATTAGGAAAAAAGATCAATATTAAAAATGTTAAATCAAATGAAAAAATACTGAATTAAACATTTTTGAATGGTGCATTGAACAGATTTTTGATACCTCTTACGATAATAGGAAAAAAAATATTGTTTCTATCAATTACGTAACGTTCAATTAAGTAATTTTTAATTTTTTTACCTTAATGTAATGTAATAATACTTTATAACGTCTGCATTTTGGTTACCACAATTAATATGTGTGCCAAATATCAATTAAACTACCTGGAACACTTAGAAAAAAACCTCAATCTATCATAAAACGTGATTGTCAAATTTAAAAGTTTAATTAGAGAATTTACCACTGTATTTAATTTTGGCAAAATAATGTCTTATTTTGGCAAGTTAAATACGTTTAAATAAAAATTGTCAAGTGCATTAAAGGCATCTTTAAGACTTTAATATCGCATTGCAATATTACTTATTTTTCATTTAAAATAATATGCATTGATCGAGTCTCGATTTGATGATCACTCAGGAGTTAATGGGAACTGCAATCAATTATATCGTTATTAATAGAATAAAAAATCTACACAATCCATTTGATATCGCATTTTTAATAGCATTCAATTTTTTTTTAAATCTCGTGCTTTATATCTGTGTTTTGTGGTGCATTTTTTTCGGTTACATTGCTAGCGTCAATAATGTCTTAGTCGCAATCACAGTGTTCAATGTTGATTTATATGTTCGACATGGTAATCGAAATTGAGCAATATATTTTTGGAAGAATTATTGATACATATTATATATCATTTTGGGTATAATTTTTTTTATTTATTTTCAATCAAGCAACAGAAAATGGAATTCGAATTTGTTATATTACAAAAATATAAATAATTAAAAAAATTGTATTGCCATATTCTCTATAATATGTATTGCGACTAGATGGTAGGACTCCTTTTCTACCTAGGAGTCCGTCTGGGTGCTTGCGTGTTGCTATTGTATCGATCGATCGATAAAAATGGCCGTCTGGTATAAATTATAACAATTATATAAATCAATACAAATTACGTGACCATGCTTACTAAATATAGATCTTTCCCAAGGGATCTTTCTCAAGGATCTTTCTAAAGGTTTATTTATAATCCATTAGAAAGATCCTTGAGAAAGCCGTTTAATATATTTATGGCGTGATCGCCTTAGTTAGAACCCAATTACGTTGTGTTTGTTTAGTATTTTAGTTCTTTGTATTTAGTGAATATTCATTATTCCGAGAGAAACATTTACTCTCGGAATAATGAATATTCACTAGAGCAATCGAAAGCCGTTGGTAGTGCCTTATAATTATTTTAAACTAAAGAACCTCGTTCAAGGAGAAAGGTCTTTCGGAATAATGAATATTCACTAGAGCAATCGAAAGCCGTTGGTAGTGCCTTATAATTATTTTAAACTAAAGAACCTCGTTCACGTAGAAAGGTCTTTCGGAATAATGAATATTCACTAGAGCAATCGAAAGCCGTTGGTAGTGCCTTATAATTATTTTAAACTAAAGAACCTCGTTCACGAAGAAAGGGCTCAAAAAGTTTAAGAACTTCAAATCGTCCCTATTCCACTTGTATCAGGTTTACATCATTCGATTCCTTAATAAATAATCCCTTCCACCTGTAAAAGGCTCACAATACGAGTATTTATATAAAATACCCGATACAAGGGCTTCGCTAGAGACGAAGAAGGAGAGCGAATCCCACTAAAAGCGTTACGAACTCAATAAAAATAAGAAAAGTTAAAGAGAAGCAATTTTTTAATACACTTTCAATTATAAATTACCATTTTCCTTTAAATTTTATTGGTGTTGGCAGGGATCGAAACCGGGTTACTCGCGTACCGTGAAATTTACAGCAAACGCATAATCCCTGAGCCACCACGGCACATTTTTAAGTGCTCATTTACCAAGTGCCGAAAGGTGAAGCAAAAAATCTTGAAGAAACTTGAATGTCTGAGCACTTAGCATGACAGACAAGAACATTATCATTCTTTGATAAGTTAATGTTACAGACGATGACGCACCGCCTTACTCAGAAGAAAGGCAGAGAAAGGCTGACTGAAATTGCTAATTTCAATTATCATATCTATTATCGAAAGTGACCAATGACCACTTTTTAATATTGTACATTAATTAATTCATTCATTACAGCCTTTAAAAGTCCACTGTTGAATATAAGCCTACTCATACATTATCCCGTAGGAGGGATGCTTGCTATAGTTTTTCCTAGCTATATATTTTTCCTTTTCATTCATTTGAGCCTATCAAGAGTCCACTACTGAACAAAGGCTACCCCATATATTGCCACATGGTGAGGGGGGGATATTTGCCATAATTGTCATGCAGGTCAGCAACTGCAGATTTTTGTTATTTGGCCGGCTACAACGTGGTGCGACCGATTGTATTTAGCTCAACTTAAGTGCATTCAAGACATCTTCACAAAATTTCACATTTATACAAATAATAATATAATAGTAAAACTTCGGTTGCCGTCCCGCCTGCCAAGCGTGGCAACTATGGAAAAATCCCCCCTATGAGGCAATCATGGGGGAGGCCTATGTTCAGCAGTGGACTTTAATAGACTGTAACGGTAACGGCAAATTATTATTTTAAAGATATTTTTAGACAACTTTATATAGAAATTAATTATTATTTATTGTTAATAATAATGCGTCGCCACACTATGTTCAGGGGGACTAAGGTGTTTAACGACCTGATGTCGTAGTTATCCCGGTCAACTTCTCGCCATTAATTTTTGGTCTGATCTACACAGAACGAGCATATCTGTGTCTTGAAGGCTTGCAGCGGTATTTACTTATTATTAATTATAGGTTAGGATCCAAAGCAAATAGTACCACAATGGATGCTGTAAAACACCCGAATCGTCGGGAATTGAAATATAAGTCAAATTAAACGGGATGAAATCCGTAAAATTAATTTTATGTAAGAATAAATTAACTTCTGTGGATCTTAATTCATAATTTGAAATTTGGAGGATGCTGCTGCCCATCTTCTATTTCAGCAATGGAATTTTATAGTATGTAATGGATGTGTATGACGATCTTAGGTAGTTTACAGAAACGAACAGTTTACAAAATTTTTCTTCGTTTATAACTATTGCTAGTATCACTACAGCCCATTACAAGTCCACATGCTGAACATGCCCCCATAGATTGCAACAGTACGCTCCTGGGCCACCTGCATCCACCAACTATCTATCGAAACTCTCCACTAGAAATTTTGGACTTTTAACGCTCCTGTGATATATGAAATGGTATCCTGTGATATATGAAATGGTAGTATATTGTAGCATATATTGGGATAGGTATATTGGGGGATGAAGCTACTCGCGTCCGTATGAATTACTTGAATCCTGATTCCCTACACGTATCCCCTGGGTAGTGCTAAACGAGCAGCACTACATACTGTTGGTAGGTTGGTCCTCTACTAGTGAGAGGACTGGCCGAGGGTTAGTTACCACCCACCTGGCAAAAATATACCGCCAAATGATGTAAGTCGTATTCCGGTATGATGTTAGGTGAAACCCATTTTTTAGGAAGAATGGGTCTGGAGAGTTGCGTTGCGCATAAGAACCGGTTGCAACGCGGCCGTTTCTTAGTGTCAGGTGCCTGGTTATGGAGGTTAGCGGGATCCGAAGCACAGTTGCACCGCTGACCGTAGATAGTTGGGGGCCCAATTAATGAGCCAGCCACTCATAAAAGGCTACCCCGTCATCTTACGAAAAATCAGCCGCAAGTAAACTTGGTGTCCTTGCAATGGTGCGGCGGTACTTCACGCCGGGGCATCTTCTTACCTTATATAAAGCGCAAGTCCGATCGTGCATGGAGTACTGGGAGCGTTGGACTCAGTGGAGAGACGTGCTAAGAGGCTCAGTGGTGACCTTGATTTGGTTGAAACCAATCTTGTCAGCCTAGAGCACAGGCGCAGTGTAGCCAGTCTCTAGTTATTCTATAGGGTGCATTTCGGTGAGTGTGCGCTTTAATTCGCTTAATTCCTCCCTCTCCTTTCCACTATCGGACAATCAGGCGGTCGGCGGGTCTTCTCCCCTTTGTTGTCTATATTCCACGCATTAGAACCAAACGGCTTGCTTCGTATTTTGTAATGCGTACAGCAAAGGAGTGGAATAAATTGCCGGCGTCTATCTTTCGGTCCGAATACAATCTGGGCGTCTTCAAGGCAAGAGTGAATAGGATTTTGTTACGCTAAGACAGTGTGATTAACCATCTAAGGCTGCATCACCACTTACCACCAGGTGGGACTGTGGTCAAGCACTGGCTTATAATAAGTAAAAAAAAATAGCCGTCTATCGAAACCGACAAGAACTGGAACAAGGAATGGCATTTTCCATGGTTGCTTCAATATGATACTCTCAAAACGAAATGGGATGTTAGATTATATTTCTCAAAAATAAATTTTTCTTTCAACTTACAAAAATATACAATAATAAAAAACTAAAACTAAAAACTCAAATTATTATACAATCCTATCCTGTGTTTTCTTGCTGAATGTCTATACTTAGCCTTTGAGCCAGAAAAGAACCAGCCCTCTTATAATAATACTGATAATACAGTTCCGTCAGTTTACTGTTTAACTTCACCACACGTGGACCCCACGGACCAATAGTCTCTACAACATATGCCACAAAAATATAGTCATCTCTCAGAGACTAATATTCGCGCCACTTTAGTTCATCTACCTCTGATGCCACGCCGGCTCTAAACGAGATACCCCTGAGATGAGAGGCTGTTAAAGTGTCTGCACAATTAGTATCCCAAATTATATTTTTGTTGTGTTTCCCTACACGAGGCATCCACAGGTGAAGTAGACTTGCGATGGCTGACCTCTAAGTGAGCGGCGAGCCAAAACAGCTGCTATTTATACAACCCGCTGACGCAGCCGCACCCCATTCAAGCAGCGAGCGAACACGTGCTTGACTTCATTACGCGGAAGTAAGCAAATTAAGTTCAAATAACTTCAATATAATGGATTTCCGCAAAGTAACGCCTGATTCTATTAATTATCCTATCGGTTGTTATGTATCGATTCAGTCATTCCTAAGATTAGACCGGCCAGACAGACAGACAATTTTTTTAAATTATGATTATTTATGTCTTAATAGCATGCAAATAACCCTCTCAGCTCAATTAAAAACAATTAAAGGTAATTCTTTTGTCACTATTGCTAGTATAACCACCTTACAAGTTATTTACAAGTCCACTGCTGAACATGCCTCCCCCATAGATCGCAACAAAGTACGATCCTGAGCCACCTGTATCCATCGATTATCTATCAAAACTCTCCACTAGAAATGTTGGACTTTTGACGCTCCTATGATAAATGAAATGGTATATAACTCAAACTCAAACATTTATTGCTAAACCATAATGTTTAAGATGTTATAAAATAATGTGAGACCAATGTTATGTCTCACATTGTTGGCATTATTGGCACGCAATTTAGGGGCTAGGAGAGAGGAAGCGTATTTAACTACTTATAAGAATGTCATTGTGGTTTATTGAAATAGAATTCAATTTAAATGAGTGATAATTTTGTATAATCTATATATTATGTATTATTTATAAAATATTCATTAGTATTATAGTAACATTTATTAGTTAGGAACTGTTTTAATTTTTTTGTTTTAATTTTTCACTATTTTCATTTTTTAATATGTCAGGTAGTTTATTATATAATTTTATGGAAGAACTGAATATGTGAAACTGAAGTGCTTAGTTTTAATCGGGAAGTTGGCAATACTAATGTATTTTTATGTCGTAACGTGTATTTGTGGTGTAACGTGTAACGTGGTAAATATTCACGTTTTCTATAAAATTGCTTATTTTTTCGAACAAATTTACACATTTCTAATATATATAAGCTGGGTAAGGTTAATATTTTATATTTAAGAAAAAACAGTCTACAGTTATTAGTCTGA
Organism: Parnassius orleans; assembly: GCA_029286625.1. Classification (NCBI taxonomy): domain Eukaryota; kingdom Metazoa; phylum Arthropoda; class Insecta; order Lepidoptera; family Papilionidae; genus Parnassius; species Parnassius orleans. The sequence goes on from JAGSMP010001358.1 coordinate 72,410, forward strand.
TCTATATTTGCTATAATCCGATTAATTTTTGAGGGTGAATAGAGAGGCTGCATCTGTGTTGCCCCACAGAATGATGTTACTCAGCCAAGCGTAGGCGCATAGTAGGTTTTTATTGCCGTTTCTTTTTTGGTTTTTTTAATTTCGCGTAATGTAATATACTCTATAGCCATCCATCGAAACCTACAAGAACTTTATGGTATTTCCCGTGGTTGCTTCAATATGATACTAAAGAATTTTGTCCCAGCAGTGCTGGACATAGTCTCTTTTAACACCAAGGAAAATTTGCCGTAGTTACCACATTTGATAGGTGGATTTGCTTCACTACTATCCCACCTGATGGTGGTGACATAACCATCATAGTAAGATAGTAAATCACACTGGTTGAGTTTACCAAAAGCCCATTGACTCTTTTCGATTGTGTGCAAAAGCAAAAGTCTCTATCTCCTCACTCTCATTATCCAATGGAACGGCAATCCGACACGACCGAAAAGAGATCAGGCGCAGGCTCAACGGCTTCACTTGCTTTCCAAGGCACGTTGGTGAAACACTGCCCACTTCCTGATTCCGGGCTGCTTCTGAAAATTTCTTGACAGTAAAACCCAAACTTATTTTACCTCGACCCAAGATTTTTAAGGACTGCTATGTTGGTAGTCCTGTGTTTGATACAGGACTACCAACATAGGAGTCCTTAAAAACACCCACATAGTAATCAAATTAAGTTTGACAAATTATTCCACTCTCTTGTTCTACACATTCTGAACAACGAAGCAAAACGTTTGGTTAGAGTGGGCGGTTTGACGACAACAAAGAGGAGGAGACTGGCCGAGCGTCTGTTTATCCGATGATGTAAGAGACACCTATCGAATGTCTGGCCCGGTTTGAATATTGTAAAGCTAGCTTATATTAAATTTTTAATCTACCATCTATTTGTGTCTACAATATCTTACTTGTATTTTTTTGAATCAACTCATACGAAATAAACGGTAGTAAGTAAAGCGATGATTCTTTTTTTCGACACAAAAAAGCATGAGATATTTAACACTATATACTGATATTTACACTAGTCTTCTGAAATTACAACCGTGACACAATAATATGTGGAAATCGATTTTCTAATATCGTCCCACATGGTTATTTTGTAATGGAGAATGCTCTAAAAACAATAAGAATGGTGTAAATACGAGTATAATTAGAGAGTAGCATTGGTATACGGTTACCTTCAAAATAAAACCCTTAGTTATTGCACTTTTCAGAGATTCAAGATATAAGTTGAATGAGCTTAATTCAATGAAGTTAGTATTAAAGCTGAATACTAATTAAAGTTGAGGTAATAAAGTAGTAATTTCATTTGTTTGGATTTTTGTTTAATTATATCATATTATGAAAATATACAATAATAAAAAACTATAATAAAAATCCTGCCTTTCCTTGCTGAATAGCTATACATAGCCTTTGATCGAGAAAAAAACCAACTTTCTTATCATCAGCAGCGACGGCCAGTCGCAGATACAGTTCCTTCAGTTTACAGATTAATTGTCCGCACGTAGACCTCACGGACCGATCGTCTCTACAGCAAATACGAGTAGCAAATAACATGTAGTCATCTTTCAGATACACATATTTGCGCCATTTTCTTAGTTCAGCTACCTCTGATGCCGCCCCGGCTCTAAACGAGTTGCCCCTGAGATGAGAGGCTACCAAAGTGTCTACCAAAGTAGCATCCCACAATATATTTTTGTTTAATAAAAATCGTATTCACCAGTTATTTAGTGTTAGCTTCAGCAAATAAATTAAAAAGAGATAATCAAGAAAGTTTGCTCTTTGCTACAAAAGCTCTTCATTATAATATAGCAAGAACAATAACCGTGTCAAGTAAACATTATTTTTGCTCTCCACGCAAACGGCTTTTGTTCACATTATAACCGCTTTTATAAATCTTCTTTGTTCAAATTATGCATGAGATGAGTTATCTTCCTTAACGTTAGCACTCAGGACATATTGTTTCATTTAGAAATAATATATACCTTGCATAAATATTAAAAGAAGTAAAGAAAAAAAAAACATTTATTTGGCCAACACATAACATTGAAAAACATAGAAATTCGTACAAATTACAAATTGATAATTATGCAGTGTGATGTCAAAAGGTTATAATCTGGGTACGACAGCACTGGTTTTCAGTCAGGACTTTAATTGACCCACGAACAACCGTACATTGATGTAAAAAAGCACTTAACTAATAAAAACAAAACAATAATAAGGAAAAGTTTAAATAATAATAATAAATGACACAGAAACTATATTTTTATAGGTCTAGGATGTACTACTTAATTACAGTATTGTTTTAAAGTTAAAACGAAACGAAGCCATATGAAAGAAATTTTTATTTAATGGAAATCCACTGTAAGTCATCATATGGGTCTGCAGTATGTTCAGATGAAATATCGATAAGCGTATTATGTGGACAAAAACTCTAGTTTGAAAAGCAATTGACAGGAAATCTCTCATCGGCATGGAAGAAATTGCTTTCAAATATCTGAATATTTGAAAGCAATTTCTCTGAAAGAAAAATAAAATTTTTATTAATATTTATTTACTTACTTCGATTGTAAAATATTGAATAAAATTGTATTATATAATTTTATTTACATACTGTAGCATGCGGTGATTTTACATCTGTGGTCTTCTTTATTTAAGGAATCTCAATAGTTCATTGGCTGCATTACATAGTGAATTTATTCGTATTATGCTCAAACCATAAAGCGACTGTTAGTTCGATTGTCACTCAAATAATATAAAAATATATATCATATTTTATAAGACTCGTTTTATCAACTGCCAGGCACTCATTAGAAACTCGAAATCGATCCTCGGTAGCAGACCCTCGGCACAGCATGTGACTATTCATCATTGATCATTGATCACGCTTGGAGAAGGATTGCAATACCAAACACGGGCCTCTTTGAGGCTGCTATCCGTCGCAGGTCTGGGTACTTTACGTTTGGCGTAAACGAGATGGTTATACCGATGGGATGCAACATAAACCATGAGTCTCTCTAATATGAGTGACGACCTGGTAAGATACCTGGTAGATTTTATACGTGGTAGAGCCATGCTGCAGCTATATTAGTAGTATAGTTGTAGCACGAATGGGTCGGCTCGACCGGGGAAGGACCACGCTCTCACAGAATACCAGCGTAAAGTAGCAGCTTAACATTGCTGTGTTTCGTATGGTCAGTGTAGAGAACCGGAGACCCTTTTTACTGGAAAAGAGGCATTCCATCTTGGTCCTCACGGGTGACAACGCATCTGCATTTTTATTCTTTATTGAAGATAGATGTAGACGTCTATGGGTCACAGCAACCGCTTACCATCAGGTGGACTGTGTGCTCGTCTGTCACCCTATCCTATAAAATAAAAAAAAAGATATGCAGTAAGTCGATGGACGCAGGTGGCTCAGGACCGTGCTTTGTAGCATTCCTTGGAGGAGGCCTATGTTCAGCAGTGGACTTAAAGGGCTGTAATAATGATGATGATGAGTCGCCTCATCGCTCCATTTGGCGAAATGAACTCTAGGGCAATCTAATTCATATGTCTTATCTTTAAAATTATTAATTGAAATTATTAAATAAATAGTTTAACTGTTATTATAGCATTCCTGAATTTAATTTTCGTAGACTATAAAGTCGGCAGCTGAGGCTATAAAAATACTCATAATATCTTAGTTATAAGCAACTCGCTTAGATTATATTTGCAATTTAAATTCAGTGCCCTCATTAAGCGAAAGGCGGTACAAACATATCCTATATTTTAAGTGAGCAAATCTTGTATATATAATTGGTATATTTTGGTTTCTTCTGCGTCAGCGCATCGCCCGTATACCTACGCTCTACTAACGCCTACCGCGAGGCTGCCACTGAGAACATTTTTACTTATCGGTTGTCGGCTCTTCGAGCTATATGGCTGGGCCCAATGCCACTTCAGCTTACTTAATCCGTTGGGCCATGACGGTTGCTCTTCTGTCTTCTGTACAATTTGCTGAAGGGTGTGTATGTGGTCTATGGTACTAAAGCATCTTCGGAAACCGGCTTGTTCGGGAGGCTGGAAGTCGTCGAATCTGCGTGCGAGACGATTCGTAATGACTCTTCCATTTGGCACGTAGATGCGGCTCAGAAGGGATAACGGTCTGTAGTTCTTCAAGAGAGCGTTGTCACCTTTCTTGAAGAACAAGACCACCGCACTTCTGCTCCACGCCTCCGGAGTAGTCCCACCATGGAGGACGGTATTAAAGAGCTTCTGAAGGACTTCAAGTACCGGTTTTCCACCAGCTTTCAAAAGCTCCGCTGTAATTCCATCCTCGCCTGGGGCCTTGCCGTTTTTAAGATGCCGGAGCCATTCTAATCTCGCTCAGACTGACGTCCGGAATATCATCGGAATATATATATACAGGGTATTTTTGAAACGCTCCCGAAAACGAAGACAGATGATAGTACTAAGGATACCTATGATGATGGGTCACAAAGAAATTCGATCCCGAGGAAAAAATCATCTTTTCACAACGTTTTATTAACTTTATTCACGCTCCATCATGTTATAAAGTTATTTGAAACGATATTTCACTAAAAATATCATGAAAATACTGAAATATGAAACCAGCAGGAAACTTTAAAAGAAAATCAGCTGACAATAGGGTCAATATCCTCGCGGCGCGCCGAACTCTTACCTAGACGGTATGAAACAATGCATTAGGTATACTACTTACTCACCTACCTTTCCTCACACACGCTGCTTCGTGTCGCCTCGCGCTGTGGAATTTCATATGCTTCAAGGACGTTATAATAATTTTAGTTTTTGAGACAGTGCCATGTTGACAATCACGAGCGATAGTTCAATTGTTTTGTTTATTAAATTATTGTCGTTATAACTTGTTATTTATTAATTAATGATGTTGTTCTTGTTGTTACGTTTGTGTTTTTTGTTTGTTTAATAATGCCTAACGCGTAGGTACATTTATAGTGCTAGTGAATACGGCAACATGTTAATGTGCCTTGAAGAATCTTTAAGGCCACGGAGGATCGGTGCTGTTTCATACCTAATTTTAAATAACTTAGTACTGAACTGATCTGAATAGGTACATAACTGAATCATCATCATCATCATCATTACAGCCCTTCACAAGTCCACTGCTGAACATAGGCCTCCCCAAGGAATGCCAAAGCACGGTCCTGAGCCACCCGCATCCATCGACTTCCTGCATGTCTTACCAGGTCGTCACTCCATCTAGTGGGGACGCCCTACACTTGTCCGCCGGTATTGGCCGCCACCGAGAACCTTTTTTCCCCATCGGTTGTCGGTTCTTCGAGCTATGGCTACGGCCCATTGCCACTTCAGCTTACTAATCTGTTGGGCTATGTCGGTCACTTGGTTCTACTGCGGATATCCTCATTCTAAGTTTATCACGCAGTGAGACCCGAGCATAGCTCCTCTCCATAGCTCGCTGAGCGACCTTGAGCTTCCTCATCCGGCCAGCAGTGAAGGACCACGTCTCAGTTCCGTAGGTCATCACTGGCAACACGCACTGGTTGTACAGCCTCGTTTTCAAGTTTGAGGTATACCTGACGAGAAGATGTGCCGTAATTTCGAACGCTGCCCAGCCGAGTTGAATCCGTCGATTGACCTCGGTCGAAGTTGGACTTACCTAGTCGGACTATTTGTCCCAGGTAAACATATTCGTCAACAATCGAGCTTAGTGTGCTCCCAACAACTACCGGCATAGGTGTGACATGGACATTAAACATGATCTTTGTTTTGTCCATGTTCATCTTAAGACCTATCCGTTGAGGCACTATTGAGGTCATTGAGCATAGTGCTTAGGTCCTCCAGCGATTCTGCCATAAGGACTATATCATCGGCAAATCGAAGGTGAGTGATGTACTCGCCATTGATGTTAATGCCGTATCCTTTCCAGTCCAGAAGCTTGAAAACGTCTTCCAATGCAGCGGTGAAGAGTTTCGGGGATATAACGTCACCCTGTCTTACACCTCTCTGCAGTTGGATAGGTTTTGTACTCTGGTTCTGTACTCGGATAGCCATCGTGGCCCTACTGTACAAGCACTTCAGCACTTCGATATACCGACAGTCAACTTGGCACCGCTGAAGGGACTGCAGCACCGCCCAAATTTCGACATAACTGAATACATCAGAATAATAAACATAATTACACAATGGATAACAAAGCATGACTCTAACCTTGTAAACATTTTATTTAAGTATTTTTTTCATTAAGGGAATCGAACCAGTTATTTGGTTTATTTGTTATTTTTTTTTAAATAACTTGTTAACATTTTATTTAAGTATTTTTTTTTTCATTAGCGGGAATCGAACCAGTTATTTGGTTTATTTAACCCAGAATTGAATTAAAGTGGCGTGAGACAAGCACAGTGGCAAAATAGTAGGTTAAGTAGATAAGTTAGGTATTTAGACAAGTCCCGTGTGGAGTTGCCAGCTCCCATCGGGCGCGTCCCCAGGTGGCGGATAGGGAACGCCATCAGATATGGGTGTGGAAGGGAAACCGTCGCGGACCAAAACTGGCTGAGTGAGGGCTTGTTTAGATGATGGAGGGCCTACTAGTTGCTTCCTGTATCCCTCCGTTGAGAGAACAGAGAATGTGACATGCGCGGTGAGGTGCCAGGTGCATCGCTTTTGCCGACGCCGGGCAACCTGTAATCGCGGGATTTTCAGGACCACACCTGTTAAAAAGGAAACTGAATGGGCCAGTGTTCCTCACCCGGACTCTGGGCATGGAAGAACCCGTATCAACTCTGCCACCGTTCGAACCTCGGAATCCTCTGGCGTGTCGTGGATCACGTCTCGCGGCGCCTAAGGCCGAGGGCCTTGGCTTAACCGCCTGGAGTCGCGAGGATGAAAACCTCTTTAAAAATCACCCGAAGCTCAAGCGTGGCACGCCGTGAGGAGCTGCATGGCTGATGGGTAAATGTTCAGTCGTTAGCGTTGCCCCTGTCGGGGTACTGGCCGACACCCTTGACGGTTACGCATAGGCTTATCGGGCAAAGGAGGCGCTGCCGGATGGACTTTTTATTTCTCCACACTCGTGGGATAAGAATGGAAAAATAAATAAATACCTAAAATCAGTAGAGGTTGAAAAAGGCTGATCGGATACTGGGCGGTGGAAATCGGTCGCGGGGACATCTTCCGCTAGGAAACGTCCAGTGTGCCGATTCAGATGAGGAAGGCCTGCCGGCCCAAGCTGCCGACTCGGGAGGGTCGACAGGCATCGAGAGGGGCGAGTGCCTGCAGCCGCGGAGGATAAGCACGGACGGTTCGTGTGCTCCAATACCGGCGGCTAGTGAAGCAGAAAGTGACATGGGGTTCACTACGGAGGACCCTGGCGATGGCGTGAAAGCTGTGCCTCGCTGGGAGCCAAAGGCGGAGCTCAACGCCGCCAAGAGGGCAGCGCAAAGCCGTCGCGCCGACGAAGTATCGGAATGGCCCGACGCGCTGCGAGCGACGAGCTGCTCTTGCAGCGAAGGGGAGAGCCATCTGCGGTGGCCTTGAGCCAGCTGGCCCTAGATGGGGTGGACTTAGTCCAGGTTACCAAGTCCGGCAGCCTGAAAGGGACGTTCACCCGTGGCCAAAGGAGGCTGCCGCTGATATCAGGGAGGCGGTTGGCATCCTCCTCAACAGGACGGCCTCTGACGAGGTCGCAAAGCTGCAGGAGGAAAACAGCCGCCTCAGAAATGACCTGGAGGACCTCCGGCGTCACGCTGCGCTAAGCGAGCAGCAACAGCGACGCACGTCCACCGATGCGCACCTAGTGGCCCTGACTCCCGCACCGCGACCGGCGCCCTCGTACCGACGAAGAGGTCGAGCGCATTGTCGGCTCTGCATGCTCCAGTGCGGGAGCATGGTTAACGCTCGGCTGGAGGCACTTTGGCGTCTCCCGGCGGAAATCCTCCGTCCGCCTTTAGCGGCTGACACGCGGAGGACTGAGGAGCCGCCGAGACTTGCGTCTCAAAAGGGAAGCCTGCGGAGGGTAACAAAAGCCCGCGGAGGGAGCCTCCGAGCGACCAGCCCACGACCGCCAGGTCTAAGGGGAGACCTGCGAAAGTCGGGCCGCAAGAAGGCCCGCAAAGCCGCCAAGAAGGCCGCAGCAGCTGCATGGTGCCCCAGGTGGAACCGCAAAACGGCTCCTAAACCTGCGGCGGACTGCCAAAGGCGGTCGCAAGAGACCGACTGTGCTGTTCCGCGGTCCAATGCTGTGACGCTAACGTTGCAGCCCGGAGCTGTGGAGCGTGGCGTGACGTACCAGTCGGTCATCGCCGACAAGGCCAAGATCAAATTATCAGATTTGGCCTTCAGTCCGTCCCCAAGCAGGCTGTCACGGGTGCGCGGCTGTTCGAGTGGCTGGTACTGTGAGCGGCAGTGCCGAAAAGGCGGATGCACTGGCCGCCAAGATGAGGGAGGTCCTCAACCCTGAGGACGTCCGGGTCTCCAGACCAATGAAACCGCAGAGGTGCGGATTGCTGGCCTGACGACTCGGTGACCTCTGAGGAGGTAGTGGCGGCTGCCGCCAGCGGAGAGTGTCCGCCGGACAAGGTGCGGGCTGGCGATATACGCACCGACGCCACCGGACTCGGCGCGGTCGGGTTCGTGTTCTGTAGCGTCGGCGAAGAAGATCGCCGATAGCGGCAGATTGCTGGTAGGCTGGGCGGCGGTGACCGCTACTACAGCCTTTGCGGTGCTTCCGGTGCCTGGAAAGGGCACGTCCGGGCGAAGTGCACCGCCGAGGTTGACCGTAGTGACTTGTTATCGCTGCGGCCAGCCTGGCCATTGCAGGGCCCTGTGCACCGCGGCGCTTAACTGCAGCCTTTGTTCTGCTGCGGAAGGCCAGCGGAGCACAGAGTAGGCGGAGGGCCTGCGCCTGCCAGCAAGGCCAAAAGAAAAAGAAAAAGAAGAGGAGCACTAAGCCGCTGGTTGTTACCTCGCTGCCCCCGGCTAGCAGCCCGCGGCCGACCCCGGCCCAGGACCGTTGCCGAGGGTGGAATGCCAGTAACGGCACAATTCCATTTTCTCCAGGGCAATATCAACCACTGTGCCAGAGCTCAGGATCTCCTACTCCAGAGCATGGCAGAGTGGTCGATTCACGGTTGTGGTCGCCGAACCGTACTTCATTCCCGCCCGTGACAACTGGTTGGGATGCGCTGACGGTTTGTGGCCATTATTGGCGAGACTCTGATCGACCCGTCTCGCCGCGGCTGGGTTGCTGCTGCCTCGGGCGGCATCGTTATAGGGCGTATTTCCAACAAGAGTCTCGCCGACTTTGAGGGTTTCTTGTCGAGTTGGGCGCCGTCGTAGGCCGCTATCACCCTCGTCCCTGCCTTGTGCTCGGAGATCTCAACCGTCATCGGCGGGATCTCCGGTCACCGACCGGGCGAGGTGCTAGAAGAGTGGACGGTGACGACTGGTCTGGTCGTCCTGAATCGGGGTTCGGAATACACGCGTGCGGCAGCGGGCGGGTCGATAGTGACGTCTCGCTCGCTAGCCCTCTGTCGCCAGCCGAGTCCGCGACTCGGCGTGTCGCCGCAGAGGAGACGCTGTCGGACCATCGATATCCGGTTCGACGTCTCTGCCCAGTCCGCGAGCGGCCGCCATCCAACAACCCTGATTAACGACGGCCCGCGCTGGGCGCCAGCGCATCGACAGGAACTACCCGAGGAAGCTGCTTAGTCCAGTCCTGATCTGGGAGTCGACGACGGACGGCCCTGTCGACGTCGAAGCGGTGGCGCTACGGTTTCGCGGGGCGATGATGCAGATCTGCGACGCGTCCATGCCCCGTGTCCGCCAACGGTCCGCAAAGCACCAGGTGTACTGGTGGACCGCCGAGATCGCGCAATTGCGCATAGCGTGCGTTGCGGCTCGTCGCCGGTACACCTGATACCGGAGGCGGCGTCGACGGATTCCGCCGAGGAGGACGCGCTATATGAGGTGTACCGCGCGTCTAAGAAGATTCTGGTTGGCCATCGGCGACTCAAAGTCGCGTGCCAGGGAGGAGCTGCTGGGGTCCTAGATCGGGATCCAGGGGCGCCCCTAACTGGGCATGGGGCAAGTTGCGTCCCTGGGCGCCTCCACTAACACAAGGCATGCAACCCCAGTTGCTAGAGGCGGTGGTATCGGCCTTCCTGAACGAGTGGGACACGTTCCCCGGCGATGGCTTCGCCTCAGCCACAGACTCTCCAGAAGAGGAGAGCACCGATGTCCCTGAGGTGACGCAAGCAGAGACGAGAGCGGCCGTGTCGCGACCTGGCTAAGAACACAGCGCCCGGACCCGACGGAGTTCCTGGTCGAGCTCTCGTCCTGGTTTGAAGGAGCTGAGCCCCAGCTGAGGGGCTCTTCACGGCATGCTCCAGCAGGGTCAGCTTCCCAGTGTGTGTGAAGGAGGGAGGTTGGTCCTGCTCAGGAAGGAGGGCGCCCCACGGACTCACCGTCCGCGTACCGGCCCATAGTGCTGCTTGACGAGGCGGGCAAACTTTTGAGCGTATCATCGCAGATCGCCTCGTCAGCCACTTGTGCAGAGAGGGCCGGACCGGACGAGAACCAATTTGGTTTTCGTCGCGGGCGCTCCACCATAGACGCTATTACGCGCGTGAGGGCCCTGGCGGAGGAGACAGTATCCGGGGTGGTGGTGCTGGCGGTGACTTTAGACATCTCCAACGCCTTCAACACCCTACCCTGAGTTTATCTGGAGGCGCTGAATTACCATCGCGTGCCCCTACCCCGCCGCACAATAGGGGCTTACCTTGAAGAGAGATGCGTTACGTATCGGGGACGTGACGGCGCTGGTCGCGTCATGTCGTGCGGTATCCGCAGATCGGTCTTGGGACCGCTCCCGGAACATCGGCTACGACTGTGCTGAGAGGTGAACTCCCGTCGGGCGCCGACTTGACGTGTTATGCAGACGACACGCTTGTCACTGCCCGGGAGCTCGCACAGGAGGCAGCGTGTTGCCACGGCTGCGGTGTCACAAGTGGTGAACCGCATCCGGCGCCTGGGCCTGAGGTGGCCCTAAACAAGTCGGAGGCCATCGAGTTCCATGGCCCTCGACGCGCGCCGCCTCCGGGATCACACATCGTGGTCAGCAGGCTCGGATAGCTGTCGAGTCCACCGCGAAGTATCTGGGATTGGTGCTCGACAGCCGATGGGAATTGGACCCCACTTCCGGCGGCTGGTGCCCAAATTGATGGGTGCAGCAGGCGCGGTCAACGTTGCTTCCCAACTTGGGGGTTTGAGCGCTCAGGCGGTTGTACGTGAATCGCGGTCCGGCGGTTCTGTAGGGCCCCTGTGCGATGGACATGACGGCCACCGCTATGGTAAACCGCAAAGGGCGATGGCCGTCAGAGTCGTCCGCGGTGCACGCACGATTTCACGAGGCGGCTTGCGTCCTGGCGGATCCCCGCCCTGGGACTTGAGGAAAGTACCGCGTCATTATATCGATGGCGCGAGGAAGAGCGGGCACGGGGCTCGAGGCCGGTGCAGCGGCAGATCGCGCCGCGCCGAGAGGAGCCCGTCAGGTCTTGGTGGCGGAATGGCGGCAAAGGCTTCTGCGCTTCACCGCCGGCCTCGCTACCGTCGAGGCGATCCGGCCAGTACTGACGACTGGCTCGGAGAAGGCACGGCCCCTGTCGTTTAGGGTGACGCAGGTGCTGTCGGGGCACGGCTGCTTCGGCAAGTACCTGTGCCGCATAGACAGGAGCCGGACGCTCGGTGCCACCACTGCGTCCATTGTGTGGGAGGACACGGCGCAACACACACGCTGCCGAGTGCAGCTTGGGAGGAGCAGCGCCGTCCTCACAAATGAAGTAGGAAGCGATCTGTCGCCGCCGGCCTTAGTGCGGAAGATGGTCGGTAGCGCAGAGTCGTGGACGCGGTGGTGTCCTTCTGCGAGGACGTGATGTCGCAGAAGGAAACTGTGGAACGGGAAAGGGAGATCTCGACCTTCCCGGCCGCAGAAGGCGCACCGAGCGCAGGAGAAGGGCGGACAACGCCCTTTTCCGGCCCCCATGATGGGTCCAGGGGCGAGGGACTTGGGAAGTCCCCACCCCCTCTTCAATGGACCTGAGGCGAGGCGCAAAGGGTGTCGGCGCGCGCCTCTGAGGCGATGCACGGGTAATGAACACCTCACTACCCCTGGGAGACGAGGCCCGACAGACCGGGCCAGCACTAGTGTGGGGCTGCGGAAGAATTTGATTCCTCGCGGCCCCGCGCGCACGTGCGCGAGGACATGGGTGGTTTTAGCCGGTAAGAGTCCGGCACGCCCTCCACCTTTCCCCAGGCGGAGTAGTCCATGAGTGAAAAAAAAAAAAGGTATTTAGACAAGTGTTGTAAATTATTAGGTATTGTGGTACCATCGCTAGTTGCGGGCCGCGCGAATTCGGCGTTCGCGCGTACATTGACCCGTAGTCAGCTGATTGTAATTCAGTAATTCCACTGCTTGTTTTATATTTCAGTATTTTCATGATATTTTTGTGAAATATCGTTTCAAATAACTTTAATAACATGATGGAGCGTGAATAAAGTTAATAAAACGTTGTGAAAAGATGATTTTTTTTCTCGGGATCGAATTTCTTTGTGACCCATCATCATAGGTATTCCTTAGTACTATCATCTGTCTTCGTTTTCGGAGCGTTTCAAAATACCCTATATATATATATAAGTTCGGGGAAAAAGATTCTTTTTTTTTCAAAGTTTAATTACATTTAATTATAACATATTATATGTTGCATGAAAATGGGCCAGATTAGGAGTACCCTTAACCGATGAGCGTGTATGCGTAGATATGTGGATGTAAAGGAGACGAGAGAGGTGTGTCAGGATCGTGCCAAATGGAAGTCCGTAGTCTCTGCCTACCCCTCTGGGTGACAGGCGTGAGTGTTTATGTGTGTATGTATATTATATGTGCCATTTTGTTCTATAACTTGTTGCCATCTTGTAGGTAGTGACATAATATCCCGTTGCTGTAGAAATCTTGGGATTTTTATCAAAAAAAAATGCGCGAACTAGTTTTGACAGTCCTCTCTTGATGTTAACCTAACACTACCCTGTAATGTTGGGACAATGCAATAAATTTAGACTCACTGATGCAGTTTAATAACTCTTCTTTATTGTATTGGAGGAGACTTATATATAGTAATTGTGACGTAGGTACATAGGTAGGGGGTAGGGTTTGTGTTACGTGGTTCCAGGTAGAGCCACATGAATGGTATCTTCTTCTATAAATATAATATGATATTACTGAACTAAATAGATATTATTTCTACTCCTTATATGGAGTCCACGTTGAGTAATGATATCATTTAATATTCCAGTTATATTGCTTTGTCATAGTACCTACACCACAACCCAAAGAATTCTGAAGAGACCAAAACTTATACAAATGTGTAAAACTATTCTCAATTCCTCGGCTATGTCGTAACTACTAATATGCCGATCTTGCTCCACTTTTACAAAAATGGTATCGACTTTATCCGTATCAGGGCGACCAAAATTCCTGGACTGAATACGCTTGAACCAACTTTTTGGTACTCTTACTGACACTGCATTAGGTCCATAAACGTCACAAATTTTATTCGCGGCTTGAGTCTCATTTTTCCCTTTTTTGTAATAAAACTTCAGAATGTATCGAATTTCTAAGTTAGATTCACTCATTTTGGTGGACAGAAAAACAATTGAAAAATGGCGGGAAAAGTGTTTTTTTCTTTTTATTTTCCTTTTTCTTAATGTCCTATTATATTATAATGTATTGATATTAAAACCAGCCAGATATAAACAGTATAACAAAAAACAATTTTCTTTAATTTTATGCGAAGAAACTTTTTCCCTGACATACTATTTACATTTGCAATATATTTGAAATGTATCATTGTGTTTTCTCGTTATGATTACGCTTTGCCGACCGATTGAGGTTTACAGTATTAGAGTCTATAGATTAGTCATCTTGTGTATGTTGGAGCGGCGTACTGAAGTAGTGAGACGAACTTTAGCTCTATACCACTCTCAAAAATGGCAATAGACATTTGCCCAGCATTCTGACTTATAAAGGATTTTTTTTTTATAGAATCAGGAAGTTAAACGAGCAAATAGCCCACCCGATGGTAAGTGACATCTACACCTATCCTTGCTTAAGAATCTAAATTCAGATGCGTTGTCACCTCTGAGAACAAAGATGTAATATCCTGTTTCCAGTTAAAAGGATGTGCGGTTCTCTACACTCACCACACGATACTCAGCAACATAACTTTTACGCTGGTATTCTTTGAGATCGTGGTGCTTCCCTCGTCGAGCTGACCTATTCGTGTTACAACTATAATATAGCTGTAGCATGGTTCTACCAAGTAAGAAAATGTAACTGAGATTGAAATCTACAACAACTTTTATTCACGACCCTGCCTGTTATGAGATAAAAGTAAAAAGAACTATTTTTTCCAAATTCACAATAATAATATTACTCATGAAATTATTTTTAGGTTTCTAATTATTTTTAAATGTTAACGTTTCACGGAATACAAATCAAACAAAACATTTCATTGAGGTTTCATCGATTGAACCCAAAGCTAAATTGGGCCGGCTGTTGTAAGTCAATGGAAAGAAATTTGATCTTCTCGATTTTGTTTATTTTCCATTAACCTAATGATTTCTTCAGTATTTCAATGAAATTAAAGTTAGGTGGTTAACACTTATTCTGCATTTTATTTTATTTATCCTTTTATTTATTTTTTTGTTCCGAATATTAGAAATTAGATCATCATTGTGGCACACCATTCAGCCAGAGGATTCAGGGGAGTACCAGACTGTTAGAGGAAGCAGATTAGACTCAAACACCACGACTCTTATCAATCATACACCAACTATTATAACATCAATATATATGTATTTATAAAGAAAGTAACCTTGAATGACAAATATGAGCTCATGGTAAGTTGTCACTCAAATCCATGGGCAACAATGGTTTCACTCGAAGGAGGAAACTGGTTAGGCTATAATGACTACCTAGAGTTATACTGAGATTATTTATCCTTTAAACCAAAATACAACAGTGAAGAAAGTTCTTTCTACAGGTTTACTCCTGTTCAAAATCTTTCATAAAAGCAATAAGTGGAGTCGAAAGCATCTTACGTAACACCTAAATGCCTAAGTTCAATTTCGATCAACAGCTTTAGACAACGGGGACAATTTGCATTTACTTAGCAGTTCCATGTTAGTATGTCATGACGCAAATTACACACACCTGAAACCGAAGCTAGTGCGCAATTGAATGGTGGCTCAAATTTGAATCAAATTTGATCAAGTATTGAAATTGAAGAAGCTTATATCATACGTCGTAGAGCCATGCTGCAGCTATATTATGTTGTAGCACGAATGGTTCGGCTCGACCAGGGTCCTTCGATCTCACAAAATACCAGCGTAAAATAGCACCTTAATACTGCTGTGTTTTGTATGGTGATTGCAGAGAACCGGAGACGGTTACTACTGGAAATGAGGCATTTCATCTTAGTCCTCATGGGTGACAATGCATCTGCATTTTGATTCTTAACCGAAGATAGATGTAAATATGTGTGCTCGTTTGTCTGTGTTAATATAACAGATTTTTTCAAAAGTTTCAGTAACACATTTTATGTGTTACCGAAACTTTTATAATTATAATGTTAACTTTGTCAAAAATATGAATGCACATACTATCAATATAATATCAACTACAGATAGTTATTGTACGGTATATATTTATGTATTACAAAAATATGATAGAACAAGTTGCCCCATTACGTGTACTTCCCCACTCTTCAAATCTTAACGTTTTATTCAATTTTTTAGCTTAAAAGCATACAAGTTGGATATAGAGCTCTTTCCACAATCGGGACGATTTTTCATTGACGTATTGTCTTAAACGAACTTTCTTGTTACCAACAGACAATTAAACTATTATGGTACAATTTAATTTTTAGAGATTTAATCTATACAGAATAAAATATATACAGTTTTAGTGAATTATAAATAGCTACAATTATTATATTTGCTTATAAAAATTGTTCTAATTATAAATTTATAAATGTTCTACTTACATGCGTTAAAATATCTAAATTAATTATTTATGTTTCAATTTTTCATTTTTGGTTTGTTTGCAGAATTCATGTTGTACTTACTCTATAGCTTTTAAATGTACCTACTTTATAACTTTTTTTGTGCTTTTTACAAATTAATGAAAAAACTCAAAGTAAGAGAGTGTAGAACTCGCATGGACTAATCTTGTTTAGCTCTGAAGTTATGAAAAGTTGCTTATGAATATAGAATTAGGATGTCGGGAAACTGCTTCACAAGATTTTCAAACTTCAACTGCACTTCAGCTTTGATACCGTTTAGAAACTACTTCTTTCACGCTAATTAGAACCTATGTGTAAGAATTAGTACAACACAACAACGAGCGTGTATCTACTTACCATCAGGTGGACCCCGTCATTCTAAATAAAAAATATCCCTAAAGATGGAATGTAACAGCCATCATACGAAATGGAGCAGCGTTCTGTTGCTTTGATAGCAGGCTGCTATTTTATGCTGGTATTTTGCGTTGTCATTCTTCAGGCAGGACGAACCATAAGTGCTGCATCAATGCATCCTGTATCATGACTCTAGTATGTGTAATCTAAAATAAGTCAGGATATTTGACTGTATATCAATTATTCCTAAATATAAATTTTCCAAACAAAACTCTAATCCAGGCATATATACGATATCTTGTAACACGGCGAAAAAAATCGAGTAATTTCGGACGCCGTCAAGTGCGCAGATCTTGAGTCTCAGTAAAATAAGCTTCACCATCGGATTGCAGTATATTGAGATGCCGTTACTGTACCAATAGTAAAAGTGAATGTATCTCTACATAGTATAAAAAAGTCACTTCCCGCCGTCTGTACGCTTAGAACTTTTAAACTACGCAACGGATTTTGTTGCGGTTTTCATTAATAGACGAAATGATTCAAAATAAAGGTTTATTTATTTTATAGTATGAAACAAAGTCGCTTCCCGCCGTCTATACGCTTAGTTCTTTTAAACTACGCAACAAATTTTGATGCGGTTTCATCAATAGACAGAATTATTTAAGAGGAAGGTTTATATGTATATATAGTTCTTCTGTTCGTGTATATGTAACTGAACTCCACCTAAACGGCTGGACCGATTTTGATGAAATTTTGTTTCGAGAATTAATTTGATTCGAGAACGGTTTAGATTCACAATTGGAACCGACAGGTTGCGCTGTTGATGAGATCCAGAAATCACCCGTACGTAGCTGGGGCGGATCGCTAGTTTTATATAAATCTGACAGAAAATATTGAAATAATAACGATGATGTAGAGAAGCCTGTAAAAACAATCAAAAAATATTAACGTACATATTATGAAAATTATTCATAAATCATAGAGTAAGTAGAGTAACCGACATAGCGAAACGGATCAATAAGCTAAAGTAGCAATGAGAATCGGGAAGAAAGATTTTCGAGTGGCAGCCTCATACCGGTAAGCGAATTGTAGCGCCCCCAATAGATGGAGTGACGACCTGGTAAGAAATGCAAGAAGTCGATGGATGCAGGTGGCTCAGGATCATGCTTTGTGGCATTCTTTGGGAGAGGCCTATGTTTAGTAGTGGTCTTGAGATGGGCTGTAATGATGAATGATTGTAAAGATATATTATTATAATTACTGAAACAAATATTTCTTTTATTCTTTCGGATAAAGCAAAGCAAATTTATAATGGCAGAAAAAAACTTCATCTGTTGAACACTAGTTAAAAATAGGCCAACATTCGAAATTGGACAAGCAATATAGACGAGAACAAACTAATATAACTTGTTCTGTGTTAAGTGGCGAGCTAAATGACCTTTATGCGAGCGTGTTTTAGTTGTTTAGTTGAATAAAAATAAAATTATTGTTTACCGAAACTTAGCATTGTTTTTATTACTGGCTTTTTGTAAATCCGTAGTAGTAAACGGTGTGCGAAAATAACTAATCTAAGTATACATAATATAAATAAAATTAAAGTGTGTGTCTGTAATATCGAAATAACTGCCTTATATTGAGCTGAGGGGGTTATTTGTATGCCATTAAGATATAATAATTTTCAAAATTTTTGTTTATCTGTCCGTCTGTCTAACTGTCTGTCTGTCTGTCCAGGCTAATCTTTGGAATGACTGAACTGATTGTAAAAAACTTGGCTATCTTTTGAGTAACGCCAACAGTATGAAAGCTATACAATTACAATAAAGACAATTTCACTGAAATCGTAAAACGATGTTTGCGAAATGTTCACATCTGCTTGCTAGCAGAGACATTAAAACAGTTTTGAATATAAAATTGTGCCATCTTTAATGTTAAAATTTTAACGTAGGCGTTTCACACGTTTTAAGTCATGAGACGATTTAATTTCGGGGTTAATTTATGCGCATTTATTTTAGTTGTCTCCTGTTTTCCATATATATATATATATATATATATTGTCAAGAATTTTCAAAAGAAGTTTGACATTTTATTTTAACTTAACTGTGATGGAACTCGAAAGAAGGGTAATATTTTGACTGGTGGTCTGCTTTATGTCCGCATGTATCTGCTAAACTAGCCGTTGGATTTTGACGAATTATATCTTAATCGATTTTTCGTAAGTACACATATATATTGTAATATGAAGTCAACATAAAATAAATATGGCGGACGGGAACTGTCGAAAACTTTAAGCTTAAAAATATTAATAAGCACATATATCGTGTTTGGTATCACAAGGAAGGTATTACGAAAGGCAAGTGGATTCCAAATATATAAAATTCGTAAATGAAATGTATCTTTCATTAATTCAATTAGTAAAATGAAGTGACATGATGATCGGCTGACCATATAATTTGAAGAACCGACAACCGACGGGAAAAAAGGTTCTCGAATGACAGCTTTGTTCCGATATGCGGAGTGTAGATTATTGCCTCACGAGATCGAATGAAGATCTGGTACGAGAAGCAGGAAGTCAATGGATTTTGGTGGCTAAGAACTATGTTTTTTAGCCTTCCTTAGGAGAGGCCTAGCAGTGGACTTGTGAAGGGCTGTAATGATAGTGAGGAGAGGTTTGTCATGTATGTTATTGTTTAAAAAAAATTTAGCAATAATTGTTTACAAAAGGTACTAATAGTAATGAATACATTTATAAAAAAAAACTGGGAACAAGGTGATCACTACCATGCTGGTTCTATTATAATTCATATAAATAGTTTTTCAAAATAATTGTAAAATTTTATGTGTCAAACAAAAGTCCTGGGAAGGAGGTTTCAATAAGTCTGATGCAATAATACATATTGAATAAAATATTTTATAGGACCAATTGGGTGTAAGGACACAGATTTGAATGGGACCTTCTGTCCTATTCAAATCTGTGCTATCTAGGTTAGTGCAGCTAGGTTAGTCAACTGTCTCATCGGCCTCTCTTATTCTTATACTTTTCGACCTTATTACAAAATGTAGTTTGTATTAGTCTCAAGTTTAAACTAGAATCTGTTTCACGAAAGAAGTTCGGCGGAAAAATGCGGACTAAAATTTTAAGTTAACACGCGCAATGAATCAAAACTTGCTGTTCCAAAGTACAGACTCCATAAAACTAGCAGCTCATTTTTGGGCAGATGCATAACTATTTATAACAAGATTCATATAATAAGCATTTTTATAGGGAAAGGATATTATGTAATGCGTGGACATAATGAGCTTCCTTAGACTTTATTTTACATGTGTATATTTTCTAAGGTTAAATTGTAACTATTGTAAGCAAAAAGTGTAGTGTGAGTTTCTTGCCGCTTCTTCTCACAAAATCTCCGCGCAGTAGGAGCTTGTTGAAGCGATGGTTTAGCATTTGACTTTCAAAAGTGTTTTATAAAGGCCTAAAAAATGACTTTGACTTCGAAGTAGGGAATTTGAGAGCAAATTTAAAATTTCACAAAGTCTGGGTTCGTGGCTAAGGGACTTCTTTAGTTTACCGTTTTGTAATAAGATAGTGTGTGTTATAATCTTATTTGAGCTGCTTTTTATTTAATACATTTATTTCAAACCAAAACCCTCTCAGAAATAAGGTCGGTAATGTCCCCAGCTACGGGACATATGGGCTGTTATTTTATTTTATCTACTATTAACGTTAATACTATTACGCATAATCAACACGGAGGTAACCTCCAAAGAACGATTTAATGAAATCGTATAAATAAATGCCTCCGACTTGTGATGTTTGATAATAAGGCTAGATTATACAAAATAATCCTGGAGCGGGAAAATTGTTCTCGCCTGTTAGTGATAAGTGGCTTACATTTACATAATAAACAGATTTAAACTGTTAAAACATGAATAGATTTTAGAGTAAAGGCCTGCAGAAAAATGTGAAAAGGAGCCAATAAGTTTTTTCTATAAAATAGAAGTGACAATCGAACTTACAGTCCACCTGATGGTAAGTGTAAGTAAACAAGGCAACAGATTAGTTGTCACCTCTGAGGACTCAGATAAAATGCCTCACAACATGTTATTATACTTCGGGCTTCGTCATCTAGATTAGTAACTGGAAGTTATTAAACACATGTAATGTTAATTTTACTGACGCACGGATGGGCCGGCTCGAACCGGGTAGGTACTACTATATAATACTACTTTACTTCTGCGTTCCGCTTGGTAAGTGCAAGTGGCCGGAGGCTCAATTATCCCCCCCCTCCTGAACATGGTGGCGGAATCGAATAAAAAACTAACCTGCTCGGGGCAAGCGGAGCAATAAGACCAAGGCGACCCCTGTCACGCTATCCGTGAATTTTTGCAACATCAAGGGACTTTATTCTAATCTTTACGCTGTCCACTACTATCTGGAGCCGGCGAAGCTCGCCTTGCTCTTTTAAACCGAGACTCAGGCGTCCTTTCCGGCTGATACTGCATATCTCTCCTCCCCGGTGTATAAATTAGAACACTCCTTTGTGCCCCAGGATTTCGACGCCTCGGTATTCTTGAAGGTGCGGACCTTCAAGAATGAACGGCGTAGACAGCGACGACCATCCCCGCGTCTACGGGTGCCTCTATAGGTCCCATAGCGGTAATGCCGAAACAGACCGACTCATCTCTCTGCTGACCTCTCATCCGGACGGATATCAGGTTTCCGTCAACGCCTCTCTAGGCTTCTCGGACCATTGTCTTGTCCGGAGTGTGGTGCCACTCACACTAACGTCGCGGTTGCATTCTGCAGGCTGCCGCCGTGTTTGGCACTATAGGTCAGCCGATTGGGACGGGATGCGGTCTTTTTTTGCATCCTACCCTTGGATTTACTTCTCGCCGGACGATTCCAGCGTTGTTGCTGATTCTGTCTCTGATGTGGTACTTCAGGGTATGAAACTTTTTATTCCAATCTCTGTGGTGCCCATCGGAATTAGGTTCCAGCCATGGTTTGGTCGCTCCTGTTTGGTCCTCCGGGTCTGGGCTGATGCATCAACGTCTCGGGATGTAGGCACCAGCGCTCTTAAAAAGAAGTATATTTCCGCCTCCAGGTCCTTCAAAAGAGTCATTGCCAAGGCAAGGTCTGAGCACATCGGCAGAATTGGCGAGAAGCTAGTTCGCCTTCCCTCGAGAACCCGTGCATTCACGTCTCTTGCCAAGGGTGTCCAAGGGAACATCTGTCAGCCATATCTTCCATCTCCGCACAGAGAGGACGACTCACTGGTACATGCCGCAAAGGAGAAAGCCGATCTGTTAGGCTCTCTCTTTGCATCCAACGCACACCGCCGACCATCTCGCGGTGTGAGTGCTCCATGCCGGATGTGCGGTTTACACAGCGCTCGGTTCCCAAAGCACTCCTCTCCCTGGACTTCAACAAGTCGAGCGGGCCTGATGGAGTCCCTCCAATTGTGCTGAAGACGTGTGCTCTGAAGTTGGTACCAGTTTTAACGCGTCTTTTCCGGTACTCCTACTCCAAAGGCGTAGTCCCGAATTCATGGAAAGCAGTTTTGGTCCACCCGATCCCTAAAAAAGGCGACCGCTCGGAACCGTCCAACTACAGGCCTATCGCCATCACCTCGTTGTTCTCCAAAATAATGGAGTTCATTATAAACTGCCAGCTCATAAGGTACCTTGAGGATCACCAGCTGATTAGTGACTGCCAATTCGGTTTTCGCCGGGGTCGATCAGCTGGTGATCTTCTGGTCTACCTGACTCATAGATGGGCGGAGGCAGTAGAGTCCAAGAGGGAGGCGTTGGCCGTTAGTTTAGACATAGCGAAGGCCTTCGATCAGGTCCGGCACAAAGCGCTTCTTTCGAAGCTCCCTTCCTATGAGCTTCCCGAGAAATTGTGCAATTGGATCACCAGTTTCCTGGTTGATCGGAGCATCAAAGTCGTAGTAGACGGTGCATGCTCTGATTACAAGCCTATTAACGCTGCTGTTCCACAAGGCTGCGTGCTATCACCAACGCTGTTTCTTCTGCATATCAATTATATGTTGCAAACTGGTAACATTAACTGCTATGCAGACGACAGCACTGGTGGTGCCCTATACACCGGCCGTGCCAATATTTCTCGGGAAAACGTCACCGAGTACCGGGACAAACTTGTGTCTGAAGTCTAGTCTTTGCTGAACAAAGTCTCGGATTCGGGGCGACTAAATCTAGTCCAGTTCAATCCCCAGAAGACACAAGTTTGCGCGTTTACCACTAAAAAGAACCCCTTTTGTCGTATCTCCTCAGTTTCAAGGCATCGGAAGGCTTGCTGCCTCAGCTAGCATCGGAATCCTCGGCGTCAACATATCGAATAGTGTGCAGTTTCGTGGTCGCATGGAAGGGAAACCCAAATTGGCCTCTAAAAAGCTTGGCGTGCTCAGCAGAGTGAGACAGTATTTCATGCCGGTACATCGCTTGCAACTTCACAAAGCGCAAGTTTGGCCTCACGTGAAATACTGTTCTCATCTCTGGGCCGGGGCATCCCAGTGCCAGCTCCTTCCACTTGACCGCATCCAGCACAGAGCGGTTCGAATCGTCGACGACCGAGTTCTTTCTGATCGGCTCGATTCACTGGCGCTGCGTAGGGATGTTGCATCCATTTGCATTTACTATCGCATCTACCACGGGGAGTGCTCTGAGGAATTGTTCGGATTAATTCCAGCCGCCAAATTTCACGAACGCACATCGCGTCAAAATTCACGATACCATTCACACCATCTGATGCTTGGCGTTCCACCACTGTGCGTTTTACTAGTAGTTTGTTGTGCGTTTTCCTCGTACAACTTTTCTGTGGAAATGTTTACCACCGGCGAATTTTCCGGACCGATACGACTTAAGGACCTTAAAGAAAAGAGCTTACTTTTTTCTAAAAGTCCGGCGACGCACCTGCAATTCCCTTGGTGTTGCGGTTGTTCATGGGCGGCGGTAATCACTTACCATCAGGTGAGCCGCATGCTCGTTTGCCCCCTCTTCAATAAAAACATATATCCACATTACACGTCTAGGATTCACCACTGGCACTATAGTTGAGAATCTAAAATTTAAAACCCCCTCCTTTCCTCTTCTTCTTCCGGTCACGGGAGTGGGGTGAGCCCCACTCCGCGTACCATCCATAGATTCTGCCCTCGATATGTCATTCACAGTTTAGTGTTTCACCACTCTATACCTCGCTCTATTTTTAAATTGTGTTCAATTTTGTTTAATATAGTGATTTGCTGATCTTATGACGAAAAGTAAGTGTTACTTAAATCAAGAAAAAATCTTGAAGGCACAAAGATGATTGCCTCCGAATGATTCGCCGCTGAACTTGGATCAACTGGAAGGTAGGAAATAAATCAAATAAATAAAATGGGTTCGTTCTTTTCAAGGGAAATATAACATAATACCAAAAGAAGTTGGCCACGTTCTGTTTGCAGGAACCGTAAAATATAGTGCCTTTTATAAAGTAAGGTTCGTTCATTTCGTCTAGGTAGGTAGTAAATATTTAAGTCGTCTGCATAGAGAAGAAACTTACAGTGATCAAAACATTTATTAATATCGTTAATGAATAATACGAATAGTAGAGGGTCAAGAATGGAACCCTGCGGTACACCTGAGCTTATATTTATACATGGAGATTCGAATCCCTGAATAACGAAATTTTTGAGTTCTGTTAGATATGTAACATTAAAACCATCTCCAAAGGTTTCCTCGTATACCATTAAAGGCTATCTTTTCAAGGAGGATTTTATGATCCACCCTGTCAAAAGCTTTGCGAAAATCAGTGTATACGCTGTCAATCTGTTTATTTGCATTTAGACCTTCAAAGAGATCCGTTGTACAAATAAGTAGATTAGTAATCGTGGAACGACGTTCAACGAATCCATGTTGTTGCTGTAAAGTGGAGCTATGGAGACATGGGTAAATAGCTTTATATACTAATTTTTCGCAAAGCTTCAACAGGGTAGGCAAAATAGAAATAGGCCTATAATTTTCTAAGTCTTTCTTGGATCCTCCTTTATATACAGGGAGGATTCTGGCTGATTTCCAGATCTTAGGAAAAACTCCATCACGTATACATTTATTAAATAAATAGTATCAGCAGTCTGTCTCAAGAAATAGGCATTAATGTTATCAACTCCAGCACCTTTATTAACATTAAGCGTTTTAATTGAGGTATGAACTTCTTCCTTTGAAATTTCTACACTACAGATTAAAGCATCAGGCGTCTGACGGTCATCTATATTAATATCTTTAATTTCAAAGTTGTCTGGTACAAATGAAGGTTCGAATACCGATTGGAAAAACGTCGAGAAAAGACTACATACTTCAGAAGGTGAATTGGCAGTTACGTTTTTGTAGTGCACTGTGTTGGGTATATCTGAATTATTTTTACGATTATTAATGTTTGTCCAGAAAAATTTAATATTATTTTTTATACTGTGTTCTACATGTTTAAGGTAAAGCCGATAAGGCCGATCTGTCATTTTTTTAAACTTGTTTTCTGTGTATAGCAAAAATACAATAATTTGATTCCGTATTATATCTTTTCATTCATATCCAGGCTCGCTTTTTTTCCTTATATAAATTAATAAATGCGGGAGTAATTTAATTTGGAAAAAGTGACGATTGAATAACTTTTGTGGGCACATGTTTTTTTATTATGGCATATATCTTTTTATCTTTTTATTTTTTCGAGAGAGGGGTGAGACAGGGGGACCCGATCTCACCTAATCTATTTACTTGTGTATTAGAGTACATTTTCTCAAAACTAGACTGGGACAGACGAGGCATTAACATTAACGGAGAAAATTTTGAGTCATCTACGTTTTGCAGATGACGTTATCATATTGAGCGAAAATCACGAAGATCTTATATATATGGTTCAGTCTTTAGACACAGAAAGCAGAAAATGTGGCCTACAAATGAACCCAGATAAAACTTGTATATTGACAAATAGCACAAAAATGCTTGTTCAGGTTCAAAACCAACAAATCAGATATGTAAACGAATATATTTATCTTGGGCAAAATGTTTCTTTCATAACTTAACAATTACGGAAGTAAATAGAAGAATTAAATTGGCATGGAACAAATATTGGTCATTAAAACATATTTTCAAGGCAAAAAATACTAATTAAATTAAAGAAAGGATGGATACTACTGTACTCTACTTTATTATATAGATGTCAAAATTGCTCACAAAGAAAAATAATATCTAAACTACAAGTTTTTCAACGAGCAACGGAACGCAGCATGCTTAACATAAAACCAAGACACCGACATAGAAACAGTGATATACGAAAAAGAACAAACATCATAGACGCAGCCAAATTGGCGCCAATTGAAGTGGAGATGGCGGGACATGTGGCAAGAGTCAATGATGGAGATGGACTGAACGGTGCTTCATTGGTACCCGCGTGATGCGACGCCTCGCGGGCTGGCCGCGGGATGCTGGTGCGACGACATTGTAGAGGTGGCAGGAGCAACGTGGACCAGGCTAGCGGCAGACAGAACCTCATGGAAAAGGATGGAGGAGGCCTTCACCCGGAAATGGGTATCCAATAATACTAATAATTATTATAATAAATTATTAATTATGTCATTGTAAGTATGTAGTCAAATTCAGTTGATTAATATTAACTTAAATTTTATTATTTTTTAATTATATATTATGACGAAAATCAACTATAAGAAAAAAAAAATTGACAATTACTTAAATATAAAATGGTTATTTACTGAAACATTATTTATAATCAAAAGTTAATCTTGTAAATTAAATTTGAACTTTTTATTTAAAATTAACACTGATATTGACATGACACTTAGTAAAGAAAACAAAATGGCATGAATCATAATAATATTATAAATTGTAAATGATTTGACTAATATTGGCTTTTGTATGAAAATTGGGAATTAAATGGATATTATTATTATTATTATATCTTTTTATAGAAATTAGAAACTGCTTCTTCTACTTCTTTTTCCATGAAGAGAAGATCCCAATTAGTATTTGCTATTTCTTCATTATTTTTTGCATAGTCCGCGTATTTGTAACAATATTTAAGATAGTTTTTATTTTTCAAGCGATTGAATTCCTCAACAAAATATACAATTACCTGGAACGGAGGGTGATATCCATCTGGTGGAATCGATGGAAATTGTACAAGAGAAGTTTTGCTATGTATCCTATGCTATAACATCCTAATTTCAATAGAGAAGATGGCTGGTGCTACCATCTGCTTGGGATCCTATAATTAATAAAATTAAATCACAACCCAAGCATACAACTGCAAGACTTCAAGATACTGTGTTCATACTGTATAGATCGGAACAAAATTAATAATTTTAATCTGAGGTAACCGTGGTTAATCTATGACATTGCGACGTCAAATATTTCAGTCCCCCCCGTGACCATGGGTGCTGTAAAGTACTCGAAACGTCGGGAATATAAAATAAGTTAATATACGCGATAAAATCCGTAAAACTAGTTTTATTTAAATCAAAATGTTTGTGTTTAGCTCTAAAAATGTTTGTTTTTAACTTAATGATATATCGAGGACAGAATCTATGGATGGTATGCGGAGTGGGGTTCTCCCCACTCCCGTGACCGGAAGAAGAGGAAAGGAGAAGGTTTTAAATTTTTAGATTCTCAACTATAGTGCGAGTGGTGAATCCTAGACGTGTGATACTACATGTGTTTAATAAGTTCCAGTTACTAATCTCTTCGCACGAAGCACCTGGTATAATTATGATAGAACTTCACTTAAGATAAGTTCGTTTAATCAATAATTATACTGGCTCTCTAGAACTCAACAGTGCAGACACTGTGGTGGCAGAAGTAGATGGGTGGTACATACCCAGACGAGCTCCTAGGTAGTAAGGGAGTCTGGTGAACCTAGCAACTAGTGTAAAAAATTAACATTTTATAAGTAGGTAGTTATAGTTTAGTTTAGTTAGGTTTGACGGCTCCGTGGCGCAGTGGCTTAGCAATGAGTTACTGCGCTGGGGGCCGCGGGTTCGAATCCCGCACGGAACAAGTATTTGTATGGCCTGCAAATAATTGTTCCGGGTCTGGATGTTTGTCCTCGTGCAATTTATGTTTGTAAACTGCCTCCACGATACAGGAGAAAATCCTAGTGTGGGGGTAACGTTTTTTAAATAAATAAAAAAAGTTTAACGTTTAATCGTAAATTAATTCTAGATAAATTTATTTCTACAAGCATGCCGAGCTTCCAAAAACTAGGAAAAAGCAACATTTTTAGTATTTCGTGTGCGGATTTCTCTGAGTGAAGTCTTATTACGCGCTTTATATTAGCTTCACCTGCATGTACATAAGTATCTATGTATGAATGTGATGGAATTTTGTATATTAGTTTTTATTCATTTTCACGCATAAGAAACGATAACAATATAATAATTTCATGACTATGACCTAGTTTTCTCACTAGGATCATCACAGCTCATAATCAATGCGTGTTTTTAAGTTTTTTTAAACTCTAATATTGATTACATGACGAATATCATCGGAATTACGTTCGCAAATATACGTTGGCGTGGTTTAAAAACCATATTTTTAATAAAGATATGACTGATTTTTTTCTCATGAATATAGACATAAGTATCTTTTACGACCTACAAATATTAATGGGGAAAGAATTTTAGAAGTTTGAAATAAAAATTATGTTTACTTTGCATGTATGAGTTTGGTGGTACGTCCAAATCTAATTTCCTGGGCATTTCAATAGCTTAAACGAAACCTCAGTAGCATATTTGAAATAAATTATTTTACTTGCATTCTGCGTCAATAAATCTATCTGATATTTTTATTTTAATGTTTATTGTCATAATTAAATTATAGCATGTCGGCAAATTCTGTCCGGAAGAAATTTCTGGCGTGAATAATGAAACACAGACTCGTGTAAAACAAACCCGAAGGAAAACACTCTCATTCTTTACTTCGTTTCGACGCACACACTTAATTTACATTCTTTGATACTTTTCTAATTTTGGTAAATTCTAATTTTCTAATAATAAGATTTTTTTGGAGCTGGTTGGTTAGTGGCCAATGATCATATCGGTTAAATTTATTTTTCCGTTCTCTTAAGGTCAAATATTCGAAATTGGACGAAGACGAAAAAAAATATTTCTCCAAGGCGTTGTCGGCAGAACTAAACATTGAAATTAAAACACGACTACAAGACGCAGTAAAATATTATATTTCGAAGTTCTAATCGAATAACGACTGTATCCTACTTATTATCATAATGAAATTAGTTATGCTAGTTAGTTATGTTAGTTATTTAGTTTTAGTTGAATGAAATCACGTTTAAAATTCACAATAATTATTCTTGCAAACACAAGCCCTACCTAATAAGGACTATAATCTTATGCTCACCAGATGTCGCTGGTTGGCACTAATGTGAACTTATTTTTTACGCAGTTGGTTACACAGTGTCATCATCATTGAAAAGTTACAATTTCATTATATTTTTTTGGTTTTAGTGTACTCGTCTGTATAGGTATACACAAAAAAATGCCTCAGTGCTATATTCTTTAATTTTATGCACATTTTTATCTTTTTTTCATTCTTCCACTTTTAGGAAATTCAGTAGATTGGTTTATCCATTATCTATCCATAATCTAATTAATATAAAATATGACCAATATTTCAGAAAAAAAATACAATATTTTATTATATACAATATTAAAAACTATAATTTTAAAAAAAAACTAAAACTAGTAATTTAATTATCAAACAGTCCTACTCCACGCGGTATCGTGCCAAGAACGCTGGCTGCGTTTCCCCGCTGAATGGCTATACTTAGCCTTTGAGTGAGAAAAGAGCCAGCCCTCTTATCACCAGCAGCAACGATCAGCCGCGGATGGAGTTCCTTTAAGAACTTTACCGCACGTGGACCCCACGGACCGATAGTCTCTACAGCAAATGGCACAAATATGTAGTTATCTCTCAGAGACTCATATTTGCGCCACTTACTCAGTTCAGCTGCCTTTGATGCCGCCCCAGCTCTAAACGAGGTACCCCTGCGATGAGAGGCCGCCAAAGTGTCTACGCAAGAAGCATCCCACACTACGGCTTTACCTCTCTCCCAAGGGAACAATGTCATACCGTCGGGTCTCCTGCCATCGTCTCTAAGTATTCCACAAGGCTCTAAAACCGAGGGAACATTTATAGAGACAAGAGCCCTCGGATGACATCGTTCAAAGAACCGTGCCGTGAAAACTACCAGCACTTTTCTTACAAGAAAGTCCGTGGAGCCCAAACTTGTCGACGCTGCTACCACAGGGGCACTGATGGGGTTGACAAATCGCCGCTCCTAGTCGGATTCCTACAGCGATGCGCAAGCTTTCCCCATCAAGTAATGTGCCGAGATTACTTGATTGTAAAGCGTGTAACCAGCGACTAGATTCCTTAGTCGAAACAGCTAGAAAGTGTGCCTTATCTTGGTCACTATGGAAATTGTGAAACAAATCTCTCTGCACGTTCTGTACCAACGGAATATCCCACTGTTTTTGTTGGTTAACGTCCAGTGGAACATTTTCGCCGAGACAGAGCGTTTGCCATGTCTGCCCTGCCTCCGTAGCAAAGCATAGGTCTACTTTATTATTTAAAATTATGTTACATAAGGCACTGACACTATGCACGGAAGCAAGGAAAGCAGGCAATGCAACGCTAGAAAGATTTCTCACACTAATACTACCAAATTTTATAGGTAAAGTAGCTTGAGTCCAGGTTGTTGTATTTAAAGTTAAATTTAGAATTTTTTCTATAGCTATTTTAAGATTATTATCAATATCTTTTAAAATATCTGAACATTTCCAGACTGGACTCGAGCAGAGTAAGTATGTAAATCTAGGTACAAGGAGACAATATTTTAAAATAGTAAGTGCAATGTGGGGGCTTAATTTATACAATTTATCAGCGTGGTTTAAAAACTGATCATATTTTTTTTTAAAACAGGTTTAATACTATCTAAAAACAACAGGGCACCTAGCAGGTATAGTGATTCCGTACTGACAGTTTTTATTCCTGGAGAAATATTATTGAAATTTTGAATTAAAGTGTCTCTGTGAGAAGTAGATATATTATTGGAAAAAATATTTCACATTTATTGCTATTTGGTTCAAGACCAATATTTTTAAAATTTCGAAAAATATGAGTAAGATCACTGAGGATGTCATCTGCTCTACCTCCCAGTGTACTGTCGTCCAGGTACCAGACATTCAGCTTGGATTTAAAATTTGAAAGAATGGGTTGAATTCCCAAACTAAAAAGTGCTGGACCCAGTGGGTCACCCTGCTGAACACCGACTGCAGAATCAATAACATGGTTTCCGTAAAACAAGTTAGTATTTTGACTGTAACATTGCCAAACGTAGTGATAAATTTCGGGGGTATTATTAGCCACTTCTTTCAGCAGAGTTATCCTATCGATAGAGTTAAAAGCATTCCTTAGGTCAACCTTCACAAGAACATCTGCATCAGTTTGTTAAATATGTACGCACTGAATGTACCGCCGCCTCACAGCCACCTCTAATGCCAAAGCCTAGTTGAGTAGGCTGAAATTTTGTCTTAAGGTTAGAGATTATGTGCCTGCAAGCTAATTTTGAAGTTGAGCGTCTAAATGTGGAACCAACGGCAATAGGACGGATACCGTTATCCTTTTTTTTGAAGGCACATAATTTTGCACCATATAAGAATGAAATGAAGTTTGGATTAACATTACCAGAAAGCATAAAGTTACATACATTGTAGAGATTCATTTTTCTTTCTACTATTTTCTAACAAATTAATTTCCCCCGTTTGCGTGGTGTTTCCGTGGCGCTGTCCTGGTGGCTGAAAAAATCGTGGATTCGCCCTCATTGAACTTTATTCGATTAAGGAATAAGAATCTAGGGTCAGCTTTTTAGATGTTTGTACGTGTTTTACTCTTGCTGCGGCTTATTATGATTGAAATGATGATGTGGTGCTGCTGGGTCGGCACGACCGGGAAAAGACCAAAAAATACGAACGTGAAATAGCAGCATAATGATGTTGTGTTTCGTATGAGTGACGATAACCGGAAACCCTTTTAAATGGTAAAGAGACATTTAGTCCTTGTATTCAGGGGCGACATTACATCCGAATTTTGAATCTTAATTGAGTAGTTATTAATCAGGTAGACCGAAGCTTATCACCCTTACTTTTTTAAATAAAATTCACTATTATTTATTTACAGAAGTAAGGATGTTTAGATTTTCTTGTACTCCGATAGCCATAATTTTAATTAACTTACACATTTATATTATAATCGTCTCATGTTTTATCAACCTATATATAATAAACATATTAAAAGCGTAAAGGGGCTTAAGACATGCCAACAATGCAACCACCATTTTTTATTATTTTCAATTGTTATCAGCAAAACGATGCTTCCCTTGTTTCGGTTACCCAAAGGGTAAATACCCTCTTACGACACATAAGATGATCAGGGGTAGTGTATTCTGTTGCGCTGTATCTACACGGCGAAAAAAGACAAAGGCATTCAGGTTACCTAAACAACCTAGTAGAGTACCTAAAAAGAGTGACGAATTAATCTCTTCTCTCTGTGAGACTCCAACGATGTGTATGCAATGCAAGCGGAGACTCAAACGTCGTTAATGTTTAATTAGTTTAATTAGTATAATTTAACT
Organism: Parnassius orleans; assembly: GCA_029286625.1. Classification (NCBI taxonomy): domain Eukaryota; kingdom Metazoa; phylum Arthropoda; class Insecta; order Lepidoptera; family Papilionidae; genus Parnassius; species Parnassius orleans. Next base: position 104,630 of record JAGSMP010001358.1, read on the forward strand.
AGAGAATTTCAAATGTAAGTCCATTTAGAATAACCAACCTTACTAAGAGAAAAAGTGAGAATCTATATGTAACCGCAACGATTTTCTCTTCACAATCAGTAAAAAAGGTTTTTATAAGGGTGACAAATGAGCACACAGTCCACCTGATGGTAAGTGGTTGCTGTAGTCTATAGACATTTACATCTTTCTTCGATTAAGAATCAAAATGCAGGTGCGTTGTTATCCCCAAGGAATAAAGTGGAATGCCTCCTTGCCAGTAAAAGAGACTCCGGTTCTCAACACTACATGAACTTACTATATGAAGCGCAGCAGCTATTATACGCTGGTATTCTATGACGGCGTGGTCCTTCCCCGGTCAAGCCGACCCATTCGTGCTATAGCCATAATGCGGTATTATAATTTTCCTCGAGATATGCGATTCAGTAACGTAAAACGTATCACGTATAAGTTACACGTTACGATACCGTAACGTATAACGTATTAGTTCACTAACGCTCCACGCACACACGCACACAAGCACGCACTTATACCTATAAATTTCGTAGAATCGTATCTTAAAATTTTGAGATATATTAAAATATGTACTTTCAAATTTTGGAACCTTTACAATAACTTTTAAATGAGAAGTTTTAAAGTCTTGTAGCATCACAACCTTTTGAAGCAGGACGTGAAAGATGAAACAAAACTTAGCCATTCGAAACAATAATGTTTGAAGAGGATTAATGAAATTAATACAGAAGTTTTAAGTTTGAAGTAAGTTAAAAATTTACTTCTCAATTTCATTCAAAGCGAACAAGGAAAATATTTCAGTTACTTACAAATTACGTACATATTTTACCTAGGTAAAACAAGATACGATGTTTTACCTAGGTAAAATATTTACGATTTCAATAAAACAGGTACATATCTATATAATTTATATATTAATTATATTAATTCGTGAAGAGAAAACTTTATACTCCTTTTAAAGCAGATTGCGCGCCCGAGGAGTGTGAAAATGTGCATAGTTAAAGTTTATATGGAGAAGGAGTGCAGAAAGCTAAAATTTATAATATGTGTGACAAATACATTAAATGAAATAAAATAAAACATTCATTGTTTACGGTCATACTGCCAATGTTAATTGTTAAATACGTAATAGTCTATGTTCAAACAGTTGCATAGAAAAAAAATTGTCGCCAAAGTATTTTAAAATGTTGCTTATAAAATAATTAGTGACAGATTGACTGAATGAGCTGTAAATAGGTATATAATAAATATAATAGGATAGGTTCTGCAGTGGACTTTGTAGATTGTAATGATGGTGATGAATATTTTAAGCGAAGAATTCTTGTACAGTATGTATACATTACATTAAGTAATTGGTTTTTCGTAAAGGGCTCAAACGATATAGAGGAACTGATTTTAAAATAATATCTAGATTTTAAGATAATATCTTTTACTTCCCAAGTTTATTTAAATAAGTTTCATCTCTGAGAAAATTATTTAAATTATTTTTATAACGCCGAGCAAAGCGTAGTTGTCCAGGTATATAAGATAATATATTAAATGAAATGAAATGAAATATATTTATTTCTTCAAAGTAAGAAAATAAATTTCTTTAGTCTGAAGTAATTTTTTAAACCTTTTAATTCTACTAATGTTTCGAAATTATATAAAAATCTATCAAAAAGTACAAATATATAACAATAAAAAATGTTCATATAAAATGTTGCTGTGTGGTGACGGCGGCGTAAGAGAATCTATGACCTCACTTCGTTTCGTAAGAGGCGGTTATAGAAAATTTCAGAGGAACCATACGGCTTCCGATAGTTGGCGGTATACCATCCCGTTTACTTCAGATGCAAAATACCCAGACTGGCGATCAGGGTCAAAGCTTATAAAGTAATATGGCGAATATATTATCCGCCATATTGTGAAGTAGTGGCGTTCACACTACATCTTCCTACATCGGGAGAACCCATTTCCAGCAGTGGACTTTTACGGATTGATGAAAATATACATTTTAGTATGAAGATCGCAAGACTTACTGGCATGAGTACCTAACTATTTAGTAATAATGTAGGTTTCGAAACTATTCGAAACCCATTCGAAACAAACATTTACGCCACGCAAATTGTTAGTATTCAGTCTATCATCTTTTCAAATAAGATTGTTTTCATTCTAATGTTCCATCAAATGGAAAATATATACAACAATAATTTGTATTTGACGGCATGACGGCGGCACCACTCGATTTCCCCCACCGCCCCACTACTTGACTTGTTTTGCAACGGATATAAAAGGACCGCGCAGTGATGGAGCGGGGACTGTGCCCCCTTTTCTTAAGGGGGGTCGCTTGCGATTCGGCAGAAAGGCCATACAGGCCAAAGCCAGTCCCACAGGTGGTGTTGCTTACGGATAATTAATTTAAAATTAATTAAAATCATTAATTGTAAAAGTGCCCTGGTGCAATTTATAATTAATAAAAGTAAATATTATCTTGTAATCCCTGACTTCTTATGTCAGCATGGCCCACCCCTTTCTCCTACATATTATGTGACGGACGGGCGAAACTTGGGAGTAAATGTTGTCGTAGATACTCCGCGAGTCCTACACCTATAGGTTCCGGTGGATACTTCTACTGCCGTCTTTGTGGGTGCGGTTGGGGTACTGTAAGCTGACGTCCAATCAAAATGTAGAATACAAATGGCAAAGCAGTGGCCAGCGGTTCGGCGGAAATCTTCTGACAATTGTTATCGACCACGGTTGTTGAATATGGTTGTTCACTATCGGTTGGTCACTATATTCTTCAGATGATTTCTTCAGTTGACTATTTCTTCAAGTTGTTCGGTAGTAACTTACTACTACTAGTACCATCTTTTTTTTTTTATAGAATAAGGGTGACAAACGAGCACACACACCTGATGGTAAGTGGTTGCTGTGGCCCATAGACATCGAAATCTATCTCCGTTTGCGAATTTAAATGCAGATGCGTTGTCAGCCGTGACGACTAAGATAGAATGCCTCTTTTCCAGTAAAAAGGGTCTCCGGTTCTCTACACTCACCATACGAAACACAGCAGCATTAAGCTGCTATTTTACGCTGGTATTCTGTGAGAGCGTGGTCCTTCCCCGGTCGAGCCGACCCATTCGTGCTACAACTATACTATTAATATAGCTGCAGCATGGCTCTACCACGTAAAAAAATTCTACTTTAAAAAAAATCTACTTTTATTATCACTGTTTACTAGCTGCTATTATCAGCTACTACGTTGTACTATGCTACTACTATCACTGGTTACTAGCTGCTATTATCAGCTACTATGTTGTACAACTAGCTATTACTATCACTGGTTACTAGCTGCTATTATCAGCTACTATGCTACTTACCGTGTAGTGGCGGGTAAGAATACCAACTACCCCGTATCTTCCCGTGGGTGTCATAAGAGGCGACAGAGGGAAACTGAGGCAGAAGATGGGCAGCAGCATCTTTCTGATAAAAGCAAAAACCATTAAAAAACTGCGGTTGCCAACCCGCTCGCTAAGCGTGGCAACTATGGCAATATACCCCCCATGAGCAACGACACTAATAAACGGCCCCCAGTCCCCGGCGGCCCCGCTATTCCTGGCTATGGTGGCGACCATGGTAACGGCGGGGCAGGGGGTGCTAAGAATCTCCGGTGGAGGTTCGGTTGCCACCCACAACGACTCGACCTGGCAACTTATAACGCATGCACCCTGAGGACTGACGAGAAGATCCTGGAGCTGGAAAAAGAGATAGACAAGTTGCGCTGGCATATTATAGGATTATCCGAGGTCAGAAGCGAGGGGGAGGACACGGTAATCCATGAATCTGGTAACTTGTTCTATCACCGGGAGGGCGACCATCTGTCCCAAGGACGTGTCGGATTTATCGTCCACAAGTCTCTCGTTAACAACGTTGTAAAGATTGTGAGTGTATCGACGAGGGTTGCGTACCTTATACTCAGAATCACCAAACGGTATTCGCTTAAGGTCATGCAGGTTTACGCACCAACCTCGGCACATCCCGATGAGGAGGTGGAGGAAATGTATGAGGATATCTCTAGAGCCATGCATTCCTCCAAAACCCACTATACGGTGTTAATGGGAGACTTCAACGCAAAACTAGGCACAAGAGAGAACGGTGAGCTGAAAGTAAGGAAATTCGGATTAGGGCAACGGAACCCAAGGGGCCAGCAGCTGGCCGACTTCACGGAGAAAGAGGGACTCTTTATGATGAACTCTTTCTTTCAAAAGCGGCCCCACAGGAAGTGGACCTGGTCTAGCACCGACGGTTCGACAAAAATGAGATTGACTTCATTATGACGACTAGACGGCAAGTGTTCAGTGATGTCTCAGTGATCGCGAAGGTGAAAACTGGTAGCGATCACCGAATGTTTAGAGCTACACTGAACCTAAATGCTAAGTTGGAGAGTTGTCGTCTAATGAAGTCAACGCTCCGTCCCACTCGTGCTCTAATCCAAAGTCCTGAAACCTTTCAGCTCGAGTCACAAAATCGTTTTCAGTGCCTAGAAGATTGCAATGTAGTGGACGATATGAATGACAAGCTCGTGGAAACTGTCCATGCGGTCGGAGCTAAGTTTTGTAAGACCCACCACAGAAGAACACAAAAACTCTTCGATCACACTTTAATCTCATAGCTGTTAGACGGGGAATGAAGCTGCAGTCTTCAGTAGATTTGATAGTATACAGGCAACTGAACAGACAGATCTCCAAATGCATGCGGCGGGACTTACGCAACTTTAATACTGCTCGTATTGAAGAAGCGATCGAGCGGAACTAGGGCTCCAAAGTCTTTGCCAGAGATCTGTCTGCCAGAAAGAACCAACTGTCGAAGCTGAAGACCGAATGTGGCAGTATCGTTTCCGGGACACCTGAGATTTTAAGTGAGATTGAGAGGTTCTATGGGCAGCTGTACACATCATAGTTGGAGCCACACGCAAGTGTGAGTAACGATCCAAGAGCAAGTCTTATCCGACACTATTCCGATGTATATCCCGGACGTCAGTCTGAGCGAGATTAGAATGGCTTTCCAGCACCTTAAAAACGGCAAGTCTTCGGGCGAGGATGGAATTACAGCGGAGCTTCTGAAAGCGGGTAGAAAACTGGTACTGAAGTCCTTCAGAAGCTCTTTAATTCCGTCCTCCATGGTGGGAGCAGAAGTGCGGTGGTCTTGTTCTACAAGTTCTTCTCGTTCGACAACGCTCTCTTGAAGAACTACAGACCGATTTCCCTTCTGAGCTGCGTCTACGTGCTGTTTTCGCGAGTCATTACGAATTGTCTCGCACGCAAACTCGACGACTTTCAGCCTCCCGAACAAGCCGGTTTCCGAAAAGGCTTTAGCACCATAGACCACATACATACCCTTCGGCAAATTGTACAGAAGACCGAAGAGTACAATCTACCACTTTGTCTTGCGTATGTGGACTATGAGAAAGCCTTTGATTCCGTCGAAATTTGTGCGGTGCTGCAGTCCCTTCAGCGGTGCCAAGTGGACTGTCGGTATATCAAACTGCTGAAGTGTTTTTACAGTAGCGCTACGATGGCTATCCGAGTAAAGAACCAGAGTACGAAACCTATCCAACTGAAGAGAGGTGTAAGACAAGGTGAAGTAATATCCCCGAAACTCTTCACCGCTGCGTTGGAAGACGGTTTCAAGCAACTGGACTGGAAAGGATACGGTATTAACGTCAATGACGAGTACATCACTTACTTTCGATTTGCCGACGATATAGTCCTTATGGCAGAATCGCTGGAGGACTTAAGCACTATGCTCAATGACCTCAACAGTGTCTCTCAACGGATAGGTCTTAAGATGAACATGGACAAAACAAAAATCATGTTTAACGTCCATGTCACACCTATGCCAGTAGTTGTTGGGAGCACTAAGCTCGAAGTTGTTAACAAGTATGTTTACCTGGGACAAATAGTCCGACTAGGTAAGTCCAACTTTGACCGAGAGGTCCATCGACGGATTCAACTCGGCTGGGCAGCGTTCGGGAGATTACGACACATCTTTTCGTCAGACATACCTCAAAAGCTTAAAACTAGATTATACAACCAGTGGGTGTTGCCAGTGATGACCTATGGATCTGAGACATGGTCCTTCACTGCTGGCCGTATGAAAAAGCTCAAAGTCGCTAAGCGATCTATGCAGAGGGCTATGCTCGGCGTCTCTCTCCGTGATAGAATTAAAAACGAGGATATCCGCAGTAGAACCAAAGTAACCGACATAGCCCAAAGAATTAGTATGCTGAAGTGGCAATGGGCCGGCCATATAGCTCGAAGAACCAACAACCGATGGGGAAGAAAGGTTCTCGAGTGGCAGCCTCGTACCGGAAAGCGAAGTGTAGGGCGTCCCCCCACTAGATGGAGTGACGACCTGGTAAGACATGCAGGAAGTCAATGGATGCAGGTGGCTCGGGACCTTGCTTTATGGCATTCCGTGGGGGAGGCCTATGTTCAGCAGTGGACTTGTGAAGGGCTGTAATGATGATGATGATGATGATGATGCTACTAGCTACTATTCACTATGTTCTATGTTCAGCTACTACTTGGTTCTGCTACTAGTCACTTCAGCTACTACAATTTTACCGGGCCCCGAGGCGCTAAGGTAGACTCGAGCTTTACTTTAAAGTGAACCGCTTGCCTTTGTCTGTTTTGCCTCTTTATTGTTCAATATTTTCACTATACAATAGTCTTAAATTACAATTTTTGCTATACACGATTTATTCTTACCATTTATTGTTATTGTTGAATCGGTAATTTAGTTGTCTATCAGCACACTATAAAGGTTTCTTAATATATTAACAATTTAAAAAGTTATTAACAAAAATATCCTAAATTTTCACAATATTTGAGTACATTAATTCTTTAATTTTACTATAAGTGGGAAATAGTTTCATCACGCTAAATATTCTTTTATTTCCTTAATATATAAACCTTAATCTAATTAAATACTATGTTTACAATTCTTCTAGAGCATAAAAATTATTTCCACCATTTTCGGGTTTTAATATTACGCAATGCCCAGAATGTTCAATAACGTGTCGCGTTCTGATTGGTCGACTTTTTGTTTGTACAAATAAGGGTTATTTTCTTAACTATTACAAAAAGATGCTCTATACTATAATTCGAAGGGTTGCAAACATGTTGTAAAATTACACTATTGCACCTTTCACTTAGGTTTTTCACTAATACTTTTCCTAATTACACTCTTAATATTGTTTTTTAATCACTATATTTTTAAATTCTTTTTGCCATCGCGAACATATTAAATGATAATATTTACCGACAATTTATACATTTCGATTTCGTTTCGACAGTGCGATTAGGAACTTAGAAAAGTCAACAGACTTTGTAAAAAGTACAAAAGAGCCTGTCAAGTAATAACATCGACAGTATTTTAAGTTGCGGCTCGGGGTGGTATAATATACAAAGTAGGCAAAAAGTAATATGGCAAATAGATTATCCGCCAAATTGTGAAATAGTGGTGTTTTGTGGATTACCCAGGCATATTACGATATCCCAATTCAACAATCGGACTACGACATATATATTACGAAAGAGAGAAGAATGTGTACAAAGCAAAAACTTTAAACATAATAAATGATTACATTTTATAAAATGTTTTTACCATTTCGCGAGGCACTTAGCAGATAAGATATTTTCGTTTAAATCGCATATCTCAGTTAACTCTTTATTTATCATACCGTTATCTTACATCTTATACGTAATTGTCATTAAATATAATCATTTGCGGGTATCATATCATATTTATGGTAATAATTTATATTTCGCACCCTTTAAGACTTAAGTGAGGCATATAATAAGCATTCCAAGGTCTAA
>JAGSMP010001358.1:117500-202280 GCA_029286625.1 Parnassius orleans
AATTTTTCATAGTATGAAAGAACGCAAAATTACGCAATAATTACATAAAAACAAATGAAATTAAAAAAACCTTTCCAAAACTTTTTTAAAGCATTTACTAATGTTTGTCACGATGATTACAACAGGAGAAATTATGCCTTTTTTGCGTTCCTCTAATTTTGTGCATGAGTGTACTTATTTGTATAGAAAAGAAAAATAGATCGTAGAAAATTTCGAAATTATTAATTACGATACCTCATATAGAACACAGTAAAGCCTGATAATTTTTTTTTATAGGAGAGGGGTCAAACGAGCATGCGATTCACCTGATGGTAAGTGACTACCGCCGCCCATGAACAACTGCAACACCAGGGGAATTACAGATGCGTTGCCGGCCTTTTAAAAAGGAGTACGCTCTTATCTTGAAGGTCCCTAAGTCGTATCGGTCCGGAAAAATCGCTGATGGTAATCCATTCCACAAGGAAGTTGTGCGAGGAAGAAAACATCTTCTAAATCGCACAGTGGTGAACCGCCAATCATCCAGATGGTATGGATGGTATCGCGAGTTTTGTCGCGATGTGCGATGGTGAAATTGAGCGGTACATGCCCCGTGGTACATGCGATAAAATAAGCAAAGAGATGCAACATCTCTACGCAGTGCCAGTGAGTCAAGCCTATTGGAAAGAATTCGGTCGTCGACGATTCGAACCGCTCTGCGCTGGATGCGGTCAAGTGGAAGGAGCTAGCACTGGGGAGCCCCTGCCCAGAGATGGGAACAGTATTCCATGTGAGGCCAAACCTGCGCCTTGTAAAGTGGACTCGATCGCCTGCGCCCATCTATGTGTTAGGTAAAAAAGAAGATCACCAGCTGAGCGACCCCGACGGAAACCGTACTGGCAATCACTAATCAGCTGGTGCTCCTCAAGGTACCGCATGAGCTGGCAGTTAATAATGGACTCCATTATTTTCGAGAACAAGGGGGTGATGGCGATAGGCCTGTAGTTGGACGGGTCTGAGCGGTCGCCTTTTTTAGGGATCGGTTGGACAAAAGCTATCTTCCATGATTTCGGGACTACGCCTAGGGAGTAGGAGTACCGAAAAGACGCGTTAGAACCGGTGCCAATTCTGGAGCGCACGTCCTCAGCACAATTGGCGGGATTCCGTCAGGCCCACTCGACTTGTGGATATCCAGGGAGAGGAGTGCTTTGCGTACTGAGTACTGTGTGAATCACACATCAGGCATAGAGCACTCACACTGCGGGATGGTCGGCGGTGGGTTCCCCCCGTCATCAAGAGTCGAGTTGGACGCAAAAAGGGAGCCTGAAAGGTCGGCTTTCTCTTTTGCGGCGTGGGCCAGTAAGTCATCCTCCCTATGCAGAGATGGTAGTGATGGCTTACAAAAAGTCCCTTGGACAGCCTTGGCGAGAGACCAGAATTCACGTGTTCCCGAAAAAAGGCGACCTAGTTTCTCGCCAATTCTGCCTATGTGCTCTGACTTTGCCTTGGCAATAACTCTTTCGAAGGACCTGGAAGCGAAGTTATACTTCTTTTTAAACATGCTGGTGTTTACATCCCGAGCCGCCGAAGCCTCAGCCCAGGCCTGATAACACTCCTGCTTACTGCATAATGCAGTCTTACAGGAGCGACCAAACCAAGGCTGAGATCTGCCTCCGATGGGTACCACAGATGATGGAATAAATAGTTCCATTCCCTGTAGCACCACATTGGTGACAGAGTCAGCAACAGCGCTGGGATTATCCGGCGAGAAGCAAACTCGCCCCCATGGGTAGGATGCAAAGAAAGACCGCATTCCGTCCCAATCCGCCGACCTGTAATGCCAAACATGGCGGCAACCTGCAGAACGCAACCGCGAGGGGAGCGTGAGTGGCACCACACTCCGGATCAGACAATGTTCCGAAGAGCCGAGAGGGGCATCGACGGAAACCTGATATCCGTCCGGATGAGAGGTCAGCAGAAGGTCCAACAGTGAAGGCTACGCGGATTCCACATCTGGAATCCGCATAGGCGAAGTAACCAGTTGTTTCAGACCATATGCCAAGGCAAAGTCATAAACAGATCTCCCCGCATGATCGGTTAAACGTGAACCGAGCCATTCAGCCTGGTGGGCGTTAAAATCGCCAAGTACCACGATCTCTACGGATGGGATCTGTTGTAGGAAGAAATCTGTAGCCATTTTGACGGGTTCGATGAGTCGGTCTGTGTCGGCATTACCGCCATGGTACCTATACAGGCACCCGTAGACGCGGGGATGGTCTTCGCTGTCTACGCACAGCCAAAGGATGGACAAGTGCGTACCTTCAAGACTGCCGAGAACAGATATCCTCTCTGACATATATGCAAACTCCAGCCCGGGGCACAAAGAAGTGTTCTAATTTGTATCCCGGGTAGGATAGGAACGAAGTATCAGCCGGAGAGGACACCTGCGTCTCGGTCAAAAAGAGCAAGGCCGGCTTCGCCGTCTCTAGATGGTAGTGGACGGCGTTAAGGTTCGAGTGAAACTTAAACTCTGCGGCCTGTGCCCAGTAGTAACATGTATGTATGTAACGTTAAAGTTCGAGTGAATTCCCCTGATGTTGCAGAAGTCCATGGATAGCGTGACAGGGGTCGCCATGATTTTAGTGCTCTGTTCACCCCGTGCAGTGTTAGTATAGAGCGGGATTTTGCCCCCCCCCCCCAGAATACGCGGGGCAGCTTGAGCACCCACGCTCAGGAAGTAGAGGGTAGCTTGACCGTGGATGCTCAGTCAGGGATTCTCCATTGCCCGGGGTGTTGGTACCCTCCTGGGGTATTCCTTTCTTTTTAAATTCCACTACCATGTTATAGAGGGGGGAGGGGTTGGGCCTCCGGCCACCTGCACTAACCAAGCGAAACGCAGAAGCATAGCTTCTACTTTACGTTGGCATTCTGTGAGGTCGTGGTACTGCCCCGGTTCGAGCCGGCCCATCCATGCTACAACAGAAGCTGTAGCGTGGCTCTACCACTGTTAAATCATATTAATTAACTTATAGGATAACTTATCATTTATAACTGTAGTTGCAAAGACCTGGGGTAGTAGCCCTTCTTTTTATCAAGGAATTCGTAAGTGTAGGTTCCATCTGCTAACTTTATTATGTCAAGGGTCAGTATAATTACAGGCTGAAGTCTAAAGTAGTTATTCATGGTGGTTATCAATGATCTTCATTAGCCACTTACCATCAGGTGAAATGTTTGGTCGTTTGTCATTTCAACGATGGAAACAGAATATTTATTTTTAAATAATATACATTAAATAAATCCAGCCATAATTTTATCATCTTAATGGGGTTCCGAGAAATTTGTATGAAGGACGATAATTTATTTATTTATATTTTTGATATAGTTAAAATGTTATATTTTATTCTAGACGTTATTATGTGCGAACTTTTTCACTATGTATTCTCTTCGTTTCTGATTTTGCGAGAGAGATTTCTTAGTTTTCTAAACTAAATTTCTAACTTTGAAATCTTGCACAGAGATATTTTTCTTGTATACTAACCGTTGGCAAGTAGATAGACGATCGCCGTTTAACAAGCCGGGTTCACTGACTGCGAGAATTTATAAATCAGGTGATTATAATTAAGTTTTCATTGAATTTAGCTTTAAGTTCTACGATTCAGCTTATTTAAATAAACAGATTTTATCTTTTAATAATTCGCTCATACAAGATATCATTAACCTATATTATTAGAAAACTATATATTTTTTATACTGTAGTAAAAACAAAAGTCATTAATATTTGATCTGAGCATATGCATAAAGAAAGAAAAATTGCCACAGTTAAACGCCTCATTACCCAATTCGCAAAATCAATTTCAATATTTGTCATCGTTATTATACAACCGCTCCAATCAAAATCTACAACTATATCCAATGACGAGCAGGGAATCTAAACTAAAGTTGACTGTTTGGCTTAAAAAACTACAATACACAGAAACTGAACTTCTCCTTAAATGATAAATTTTATCTAGGTATTGGATATTTGGATTAAAATCATACACACATACCACACACATGCACGCTGTACACACACACACACACACACACACACACACACACACACATATATATATATATATATATATATATATATATATATATATATATATATTCACACACACATACATTCACACATACAATACAAAAATACATATGACTCACACACTGAAATATATATATATATAAACAAAAATTATATATATATATATATGTATAATATATAAAAATACTCTGTATATATATATACAGGGTATTTTTAAAACGCTCAAAGCAAAGAAGACAGACGACAGTACTAACTATATCTTAGATGATGGGTGAAATATAAAATCGATCCTGATGAAAAAAATCATCTTTTCACAACGTTTTATTAGCTTCATTCACGCTCCATCGTGTTGATATAGTTAAATAAAACAATAATTTCATTAAAAGAATCATGAAAATACTTAAATATTAAACCAGCAGTGGAATTTAAAATAAATAAATCATAAAATCAGCTGACTAGGGTCAATATCGCGTCGGCCAAACTCTTTATCTAGCTCCATACGGTCCGTCGACGCTGAGCGACAGTGGAGGGGTGTGTCTGCGCATGGGTACAGTCGCGTTCTAAGTACTACATGGTACTAGGCTGTTGTTTTATAATATTATAATAATAATTAATGGTTTTGTGTAGAATCATAATAGTTACTACTAGCTTCTTAGAACTTTGGAAGAGGTTGAAATTAAAATGGATAATGTATGCTTGAGCATTATTTTTATTTCAATCGTAAAATAAAGTAGTTTGTAACAAGAAAACTTAATGGTGACACGCCGTCCATTACCGTTAGAACATGGAACATGGAAGCCGGATGTCGATGGTGTGTTGGTGTTACTGGATGCTACTTCATCAGAATCATCATCATCAATGCGAATGATAAATGTTTCCGTCATCAGGTTGACCACATGGTAATTTTTCGGTATTCTTCCTCAATACATTTAACTTTACTGCACAATTTTCCCATTCACCTTCTATTTACCTTTTCGTTCCTAGTTCAGTCATAAAACAATAGATATAAATAATTTTTCTTTCCTTCCTTTTTAAAAACATCGTCGCGCGTCGTGCATAGAAGCTGTGTGCGACTGTATATTGGGAAACATCGCTTTTTCAAAGCGCGGCAAATAAAGGAACCAATAGCGTGCGCGCACAACAATACTGGCGAGCATTCCCCCGTCGCGCCCCTTCGTACCCGCGCTGCCGCCACCCGGACTGGTGTCACCTCGCGTCAGCGCCAACATATAAATTCCCCAATTTACCTAAATTTGTTTGCAAGCGACATAAAATTAGAGGCGGCAATTACAATAAAACTTGCAAGTAATTTGTAATAGTTTTGACGTACCTGTTTTCAAATTAAAGTATTGGAAGGATTAAAACGGAAAGTCAATAAAAGTAAAGTAAAATAATTATTTTTAGATTAATTAACTGTCGATCATAATTACAATTGATTTTAACTATTAAATTATTCAATACCATTTTATTTCTATTTTCTTGTACAAAATCAAAGATAATAAAATACGTTTATTAATTTCAATATCATTTTTGTAGTAACGAACTGCTTGTTTCGTCAGGGGTACAATTGATTGTCTAATTGTATTAAAAATTACAACTATAACTTCTAAATTCCATGAAAGACTAGTCGTAGGGATCATATGGAAACTAAACTTATAAAATAAAAGTTGGCAATGTCATAACATTTGACGGTCTGTGGGATATGTTCAAAGTGTAGGCTTCAGTTTTGGCGGGATTAATTATGATTTTAGTTTTTGAACAGTTCCGTGTTGCTTTGGACACGCATGCGCGAAACGACAGTTCAATTTTTTTTTTATTAAATTCTTATTTTATTACTTGGTATTACGTACTTGTTATTACGTGTTATTCTTGTTATTACGTTTTGTGTTTCTTTTTTGTTTTAATAATGCCTAACGTACGTTTATAGTGCTCGTGAATACGGCAACATATTAATGTGCCTTGGAGAATCTCATAAAACCACGGAGGATCGGTAAGCCGTTTCATACCAAATTTTTTAAATACTTAGTGAACTGATCTGAAAAGGTACATAACTGAATACATCAGAATAATAAACATACCTTCACAATGGATAAAAAGCATGACTTAGCTTTTTAACATTTTATTAAGTATTTTTTCATTAGCGGGGAATCGAACCAGTTATTTGGTTTATTTAACCTGTGAATTCGAATTAAAGTGGCTACGTGGAGACAACCACAGTAGCAAATTAGTAGATTAAATGATAAGTTGGGTATTTAGACAAGTGTTGTAAATTATTGGGTATTGTGGTACCATCATGGTGCGGTGCCGCGCAGATTCGGCGTTCAGCGTACATGACCTAGTCAGCTGATTGTAATTCAGTAATTCACTGCTGGTTTAATATTTAAGAAATATTTTCATGTTTTATTTTATTAGAAATTAACGTTTTATTAACTAATAACACGATGGAGCGTGAATAAAGCTAATAAAACGTTGACAAACATTTTTTTCATCAGGATCGATTTTATATTTCACCCATCATCTAAGATATAGTTAGTACTGTCGTCTGTCTTCGTTTTTGGGGAGCGTTTCAAAACACCCTGTATACAGGTATTTTTGAAACGCTCCCGAACACATGACTGACCTGCTGCTATCTTTGATGATGGGTGAAATATAAAATCAATCCTGATGAAAAAAACTTTCACAACGTTTTATTAGCTTTATTCACTCCATCATATTAGTACAGCTAAATAAAACGATAATTTCATTTAAAAATCATGAAAATACTGAAACATAAAACCAGCAGTGGAATCTGAATCAGCTGACTAGAGGTCAACTACGCGCGAACGCCGAATCCGCGCGGCCCGCCTGATGGTACCTGCCTCCATCTAATATTATAAATGCGAAAGTGTGTTTGTTTGTTTGTTTGTTTGTTTGTTTGTCCTTCTTTCACGTCGCAACAGAGCGTCGGCATGGCATGATTTTTGTATGGGGATAGTTCGGTGGCTGTAGGTGACATAGGCTACTTTTTCCGCGGAACATCTCATTCCATGGGAAAATCGAATATGTTGCACAAGTTTGTCCTTCTTTCACGTCGCAACAGAGCGTCGGCATGGCATGATTTTTGAATGGGGATAGTTCGGTGGCTGTAGAGTGACATAGGCTACTTTTTCAGCAGAAAAACATATCATTCCGTGGGAAAATTGAATATGTGCAAAATTAAATTCAGCTAGGTGGCGCCACCGTGATTCTACAAGACGGACGACGGTACGATGGACGAACACAAGGTCAGAATATCTGGATTATTATGTCTTTTACCAAAATTAAGATAAAAAATGTATGGATCTGTATTTTTCCACGCAAGACCGGAAAGAGAGCGATAAAAAACATAAAATTCACCAGCTGATTTTCTTCAAACGTTTTGGTGCATCGTAATTCACAGAATAGGCGATAACCTCGCAGACGATATTAAGTAATTTATTTTTATTTTAAAACTTCATATACACAAGTGGTATATAGGCGGACTTAATGCCTAAGGCATTCTCTTCCAGTCTACCTTGGGATGATGCAGAGATAGAATGAAGTAGGTGTAATAAAAAGTTAATATGCGAATTCTAAACTAAAATAACAAAAAAAAAATTGTAATAAATGGAAATAAAATACATAAGATATAAATGGTACATCACAAAAAGTAGATAAAATTAATTATAATAAAATGAAATATAAAATAACTAAGATAATAAAAATGTATAATACATAAGTACATATTATAATGTCAGATGTATATAAACTCATAAAGATATACATATATACATGTTATCAAATAAATATACAAAAATATATTAATATTTATACATAATATATATATATATATATATATATATATAAATAGACTGTTACTATGATGATTCTGCCAATTTATTAAGTAAGTGTTCTCGAACCTTCATCTTGAACGCGTATCGATTGCTAGCCGTCCTGATTTCGAGAGGGAGTGCGTTCCAAAGGAGAATAGATTGAATGTGGAAAGAAGAATGAACAAGTCCAGAGCTATGGGAGGACATAAGAGAAGAAGGTTGTTCGTAGAGCGGAGGTTTCTCTCATGACTAGCACTAAGCAACTGAAAGTAAGGAGATAAGTAGGAAGGGGAAGTTGGAGACATCAGGATAGAATGGGTGTAAAAGGGTGGTGAGTGCATGCAAACTACGGCGTTGACGAATAGGTAACCATTTTAATTGAGATCGATACGTGGATACATGGTCATACTTTCGAAGATTGAAAATGAATCGAATGCAGTTATTCAGAAGACGGTCATATTTGTTGAGAAGATCTGCATTCAGGTCGAAATAACACACATCGCCATAGTCGATTAGGAGAAAAATTAAACTCTGCACAAGCATTGTCTTAATTTCAGATGGTAGAAAATTTTTTAGGCGATAGAGAGAACGCAGGGTACCAGTGACTTTCTGGCTAACGGTCGTTGCTTGGGCTTTCCAACTCAAAGTAGAATCCATTAATAAACCTAGATCCTTCACAGTGGAACACAATTGAATCTCAGTACTATTAAAAAAGATAGGAGGTAGAGCTACTGTTTTCAATCTCTGGATCATCCGACGGCTACCAATTATTATGGCCTGACACTTTGAAGGGTTGACCATTAGGCCAAACCTGTCAGACCAGTTCTTAATGTACTCAAGGTTCCTGTTAAGTATGTCCACCGCTGTAGAAATATCCTCAATACTCGCTTGTACCTAATAATTTAAAACACTTGTCTAAATACCTAACTTATCTACTTAAACTACTATTTTGCCACTGTGCTTGTCTCCACGTAGCCACTTTAATTCGAAGTCACAGGTTAAATAAACCAAATAACTGGTTCGATTCCCCGCTAATGAAAAAAATACTTAAATGAAATGTTAACAAGGTTAGAGTCATGCGGTTTTATTCATCGTGTAGGTATGTTTATTATTCTGATGTATTCAGTTATTTACCTATTCAGATCAGTTCAGTACTAAGTTATTTAAAAAAAATTAGGTATGAAACAGCTTACTACTCTAAATCTTCCGTGGTCTTATGAGATGCGGCTCAAATTGTGCTCCATTCATTTCGAGGCAGATTTGGGCTCGGTGTTGCGTCTCCTCATGCAAGCGGGGCATCATCGTGTGGTCTTCGACACAGTCCGCACGTCATTTATCGAAAACATCCACGATCCTTTGGCGCATTTCGTCAGCACTATCACACTCACGATTTAAAACCCTTTCTTTCACATACCCCCACAGAAAGAAGTCTAACAGGGTCAGATCTGGTGAGCGAGATGGCCAAGCGTGTGGTCCTAGTCTGCCAATCCAGCGATCAACAAATAATTCGGTAAGGCGCTCACGGACGAACCTCACGACATGTGGAGGTGCATCATCATGCTGGAACCATGTGCGGCGATATTTAGCCAACGATAGGTCGTCTAAAATATCAACCAACTGTTCATTTATAAAGTTTAGGTATCGCTGTCCGTTAAGTAGCTGTGGCAGAAACACTGGTCCCAGTATGCGATCCTTAAATAAACCTGCCCATACGTTAACCGACCATCGGGTTTGGTGCCCGGTTTGTCGAACAGCGTGCGGGTTAACCTCTGAATACACGTGTGTATTTCTTCAGTTCCACAGGCCGTTTCTGATAAATGTCGACTCGTCCGTCCAGATAACGTGTTCAATGGAACCAGGCACACGTTGTTGTTGGTCTAATAACCAACGGCAGAAAACTCGTCGGTGGTCGTGATCGCCGGGAACTAAAGCTTGCACTTTGTGCACTTTGTATGGCCGCATTCGGTTACGCTTTAACACTTTATGAACTGCACAGTATGACACACTTGTTCCATCTCGACGTGTTAACAATTTAGCGATACATCGTGTACCTTGGTTCGGATACCGGCGAACGACATCTAAAATGCGCTCCTCGGAGTGAACAGTCACTTGACTTCCACCTCCTGCCGCTACCGGAAATGCTGCTGTTATCAGACGAGAGTCAGCTGGGTGTCGAGCGATCGGGAATTTCTCTCGATAAATTCGTAATGCACGCGAAGCATTCCCGCAAGCTTCTCCAAGGCACATTAACATGTTGCCGTATTCACAAGCACCATAAACGTACGCGTTAGGCATTATTAAAACAAAAAAGAAACACAAAACGTAACAACAAGAATAACACGTAATAACAAGTAGTTAATACTAGGTAATAACAATAAGAATTTAATAAACAAAACAATTGAACTGTCGCTCGCGCACGCGTGTCCAAAGTCAACACGGAACTGTCTCAAAAACTAAAATTAATAATGAATCCCGCCAAAACTGAAGCCTACTGCGTCCTAACGTCCTTGCGGTAAAACACTTTGAACATTCCCACAGACCATAAAATGTTATGACATTGCCAACTTTTATTTTATAAGTTTAGTTTCCATATGATCCCTACGACTAGTCTTTCATATGGAATTTAGTAGTTATAGTTGTAATTTTTTAATACAATTAGACAATCAATTGTACCCTGACGAAACAAGCAGTTCGTTACTACAAAAATGATATTGAAATTAATAAACGTACTTACTTGGGCACTCACTTACATAATTATAAACACTATTTCATCGTTATCTTTGATTTTGTACAAGAAAATAGAGATGAAAAGGTATTGAATAATTTAATAGTTAAAATCAATTGCAATTATGATCGACAGTTAATTAATCTAAAAAAGAATTATTTTACTTTATTTTAATTGACTTTCCTTTTTTAATCCGTCCAATACTTTGATTTGAAAAGAGGTATGTCAAAACTATTAAAAATTACTTGCAAGTTTTATTGTGATTGCCGCCTCTAATTCTTATGTCGCTTGCAAACAAATCTTAGTAGGTAAATTTCGGTGCAACATGGCAGTGTTGCCAACACGAATTTGTTTTAAGAAATTAAACAATTTTCAACTAATTTTATAAGATTTTTTTTAAACTAAAATTTTTTCTTTTTACCGAATTTTTTTTTCGCACTTTCCATATTTTTGTAACAAGCATTTTGCTCCATGGTGTAATTCCTTCCTTGTTTGTTGCATTAAAAGTACCACAATATCTGCATTTATATGCATGCGATTCTCTGCTTTAAAATTCAAAAAAAATAAAGAAAAGCATTAAATGATACAAGTTTTAGAAATAAATCTTAAATGTGGTGCAATGAATATATTTAAAAAAAGGGAGTCATTCGATATTCATAAGCAACCTAACAAAAATGTTAAGATAAGTATATCGATTTTCAAAATCCCCGCATTTTTCCCGCATAATATCAATCCCCATTCTTTAAATTCCCCGCAATTTGTGGAATTCCCCATATGTTGGCAACGTGACGACGGCAGCGCGTGGTACGAAGGGGGCGCGACGGAAGAATGCTCGCCAGTATTACTGTGTGCGCACGCTATTGGTTCCTCATTCTTCCCCCGCTTTGAAAATTCGATGTTTCCCAAAATACAGTCGCACACACAGCTTTCTTTGCACAACGCGCGACGATGGTTTAAAAAGGAAGGAAAGAAAAATTATTCATATCTATTGTTTTATGACTGAATTAGTGAACGAAAAGGTAAATAGAAGGTGAATAGGGAAAATTGTGCAGTAAAGTTAAAAGTATTGAGGAAGAATACCGAAAAAATTACCATGTGGTCGACCTGATGACGAAACATTTATCATTCGCACTGATGATGATAATTCGGAGACGGAAGCTCAAGCGAAGATGAAAGTGATGATGGTAGCATCCATAACACCACACATCATCGACATCTGGCTTCCATGTTCCATGTTCTAACGGTATAATGGACGGCGTGTAACCCTAAGCTTAAGTTTTCTTGCAAACTACTTTATATTTTACGATAGAAATAAAAATAATGCCCAAGTAAACATTATCATTTTAATTCCAACCTCTTCAAAGTTCAAAGTAGCTAGTAAAGTACCTATTATGATTCTACAATAAAACCATTAATTACTATTATAATATTATAAAACAATAGCCTAGTACCATGTAGTACTTTAGAACGCGACTGTACCCATGCGCAGACACACCCCTCACTGTCGCTCAGCGTTCTTTTTTACGTGACGGACCTGTATCGAGCTAGATAAAGAGTTTGGCTTCGACGCGGATATTGACCCTAGTCAGCTGATTTTATGATTTATTTATTTTAAATTCCTGCTGGTTAAATGTTTAATATTTTCATGATTTTTAAATGAAATTAACGTTTTATTTAGCTGTACTAATACGATGGAGCGTGAATAAAGCTAATAAAACGTTGTGAAAAGATGTTTTTTTTTTCATCAGGATCGATTTTATATTTCACCCATCATCAAAGATATAGTTAGTACTGTCGTCTGTCTTCGTTTTCTATTTTATAAAATATATATATATATAGGGTATTTTTGAAACGCTCCCGAAAATGAAGACAAATGTGTATGTGTGTGTGTGTGCGTGTGTGTGTGTGTCAGCGTGCATGTGTGTGGTATGTGTGTATGATTTTTAATCCAAATATCCAATACCTAGATAAAATTTATCATTTAAGGAGAAGTTCAGTTTCTGTGTATTGTAGTTTTTAAGCCAAACAGTCAACTTTAGTTTACATTCCCTGCTCGTCACTGGATATATTTGTAGATTTTGATTACAACACACAAGCGAAACGCAGAAGCGTAGCTTCTACTTTACGTTGGCATTCTGTGAAGTCGTGGTACTGCCCCGGTTCGAGCCGGTCCATCCATGCTAGTGTGTATGTGCGCGCGCGCGCGCGTGTGTGTGTGTGTGTGTGTGTGTGTGTGTGTGTGTGTGTGTGTGTGTGTGTGTGTTTAATAGTAAGCCATAATTTACATAATTAAGATAAAGATATATTGTATCTGTTACCTAATTCTTTATTGATACTTGTAACTACCACAAATGTGATATGGAAGAGTGGCTCCTTCTGACACAGCACTGCACTTAAAAGAATGAATGTAATGTTCTAGATTTAAGACAAATCTTGTTAAAGAAATAAACTTTATTTTTAATATAATATAGAATTTTTAAAGAAAAAAAATTATCCGCAAATTCAATACAACATACATAACTTGTCTACAAATTATGCCAAGTTGACACACAGTCGGTATAATTTATATTATAATCCATATAATTTTAATTAAAACTGTCTCCTCAGAGTTCTTTTTACTACATTAATAAATAATTACTTAATGAAAATAATATTTAATTACTTATTTTGAAATTTATATCAATGTGGACAATACTTGTTCCTAAATTCACAGTAGAAATATGTTTGTGTTTCACACAGAATTTTTTTCTTTAAACTTTTTCAAACCCACAACTTTCAATTATTTTATTCGTCATTTTTTTATGCTCTAGTCAGTGTCTTTCAGTGGCAGCAATTCAACAGAGAAGGGAAGCGTAAGCGTGATAAAAGACGTGGTTTTGTATTTATTTAAGTTAATAAAGAGATGAAGCTTTTCAAATATTTCAAAAGTATTTTTTTAATATTAAAAAGTTGTGGGAGATAGCCAATGTGGGAGATCTACATCCAGCAGTGGACTTGTGCTGGGCTGTATATGATAGTTATAGGAAGCTCAGGGGCTAAAAGCTCGTCGTAAAATTGTTAGCTACAACTTTAAATAATCAGCACGTACTCGGTGGTGATGAAAACGTCGTAAAGGAACCTGCATGTCTGGCAAAGAAATATTAATATTTCGAAGACACGTGGCATGCTTCGGGGCTATGCGGCGGACAATTTAATTATATCTCAACAAAAACATAAATGTGAAAAAGAAGAGAAATTCGGCACAAGCGTCGTTCGGGGTTGATAAAATAATTGATTCCAAATGGGAGCCTAGCTCCATGGCAGTTCCTTAAATCATAGCTATTTCTATAGGCATGTACAATGTTCTTCAAATTATTTAAGTAAAATTGTTACGTTATATGACATTGAAATTTTAACTTGAAAAGTAATTAGTCAATAACGTTTAACGTTGTGGTATTTAATACAAGCTTTTCAGTTGTTCTGATAATACTACAATTTAGTTCAATATAAAACTTTAATTTACTTTTTATTAAAAGTTTAATTTTTTAAGCTTTATTTGACTAAAGAATACACAAATTAAATGTTGTCTAAATATTATAAATGCAATCATTATAAACTTCATTTCCTTTATTCTGCATTTAATAGCAGAAAAATACCGGATTAAATTTATTTTATTTTCCTTGCGGGTAGAATGTTTGCTCAAAATTTATATAGAACCACCCACGAGAACCTATTTAATAAAAAAGATTTATAAAATTTGTTCATAATTGACAAAAATATCGCGTAACACACGTACAAAAAAGAATAAGCAGTCTAATTGAGAACCTCCTAATTTTTTTTAGTCGGCAAGAGTGTTTAAGTAGTTTTAAAGGAAATGGAATTTTAAATGCAGTAAGAAAACGTTGGAGTTGAATTGAATTAAAAGCCTATATACTGAGTAAAGTACTTTCGCTTACATCTTGTGGTTTTGTTCCTGTCAATATTTGCTATTTAATTTACTGCGATTGTGGACTGTTGAAATGGATGTCTATTTAAACAATTTCTTCAAGTAATAAACAAAATCTATATTAGGACTTCAGTAAACTTTAAACTCGATGGGATGGTGATAAAATATCCAAAAACAGCGGTTTTTTTCCCACAAATTTTTACGTTTAGTTATGTTTTTGTTATTTCAAAACGTTATTAAACATTGTTATTAAATATATATTAAAGTAATAATTAAGTACACATGCACACAACAAATAGCGTCCTTCGTTCCTTTTTTGTTTTCTTCTTTTTCTTGTTTATGTATTTTCTTTAGCGTGCAAGCTCCTTTTCGGCCAGTATGTTATTATATAATGGTAAAAATTAACCATGTTTTTAGCTGGCACTATTTTTAATGTAATTCTGTATACTAACATATGTTTTTTTTTTAAACTATGTCACTTTATTTCTGTAGATTCTTTCCGTCTACAATGGAATGTATTTTAGAAAGTTTTGAATGTAAGAAATAAAAATATTAGCTAACTTGACCATTTAATAATATGAAAATTTCCTCATATAATATTTATGATTTGAATGTTTCGATAGGTTCTTCACTGAATCATAAATCATCAATCTATTTATTTTGTGTTGATTTTAATTCTCATTTTCACAAAATCGCGCAAACAGTCAAACTGTTATTTTGTGATTTTTTATAGAGTCGCTATGTTCATTTTCCGAAACGTCATAAATGATAATAAACTAGCTGTGAACAGTAAAAGTACCAAACAAAGAGGATATAATCACTACGTTTAGTATCAATATGTGGCACATAATTGTTTGTTGCGTAAACTGTCATTTCGTGATTTTTTTTTATAGATACGCTATGTCTATTTTCCGTTACTTCATAAATGATAATAAACTACACGCATAATTGCTTGGACGTTCTCCAGCGATTGATATTAGATCTACACTCTACAGAGGTACATAATCAAATTATAGTTAATAAAACTTTTACCTGCCAACATATTTCTTTATCTCCTCCGGTCTTACCGCCAGATGCTGTTTATTAAGTTAAGTGATAATGACCTTCATTTTGGGATGTTTTGTAAATAAATAATTTGTAATAATTCTTTGGTATTCGGGTATTAAAGCGATTTTACCATTTTAATGAGTGAAATCTAAGAAAAAGCTTTTAAAATCTATACATATAATAAATCTGTAGAAAAGTCGTGTCTGTAATTCTAATATATTCTTGCAAAAACAAGTCCAGGGGACTAAATAAAGGGTTCTGAAGCCAAATTAGTTGTTTTGAATTTTTGTCTGTCTGTGTATTACGGATTCACGCAAAAACTACTAGACCGATTTACATGAAATTTTGTATGTAGGTAGTTAGTAACCCGGGGCAACTTAAAGACTACTTTTTATCCGATTACAGAATTTCAAAAAAAGAAAGCTAAGTATTTTCCTTCGTTTAGATCTTACCTTTCTATCATATCTTAGTTATAGGCGGGATGACGAGTGTTTTTCAAATAAATACCATACTTAAAATAAAGTTTAAAATATAGTTATAACCTTGGTAAAATTATTTGAAACAACACCTATTTAGTTATGAAAACAGCGCACTATCATCAAATTGAAAAAGTTGTATATTTTGCCTTCAGTTACTAATAAATTAAATAATATAAATAACTTACGTTTATATGTTTAAATAATTAGATTTTTAAAATTATTTAAAAATTCTATCGTTTAGTTTTTTAGTATTTTGTTATTGTATTTTAAAAGCGTAATAATTTCAATATATAATAGTAACGTCTATCAAAAATATGAAGATTGATAAGGTTTTTATTTCAATTACTAATCTATACGTAAACTGATTAAAACTGGTCTGTCTGCAATTATTGCAAAATTTTCATTATAATTATAGTTTTATTAAAGAGATTTTTATATGATCATATACCATAAAGTAGTCTATCAATTCGTGAAATGGTGTGGTCATTTCATGATATTTAACACTGTTTGTTGATCATGTCATGATATAGCTTGACCAAGTCAATGAATAGAAATCGTTTGAAGATTTTAATAACTAAACACAACGTTGCTATTTCATGATATGGTCATATGACGATATCATTAAATCTTTTTTCACCGCTAGCGGCACTGATAGCGTATTTTTAACAGAAACAGAATTTTTAACAGAATTGACATCACTTTATGCCTTATTGATATAATAAATAAATGTTCGCTTCTATCACTGATATTCCTAGATAGTATATATTTGGTTTACATTATTTCATCTAATAATAGTGCTATCTACTTACTTCTAAATAAACTAAAATGGTAAATCACTGATAAAATTAAATAATAGAATGCTACTGAATATACGATGTAAATAATTGAAAATTCGTTCGTAGCATCGTTGGATGTGTAATTACTAGGTAGATGTGGTCAACAATCATGCAAAAGCTTAGTTTCAGTTTTTATGAATTGTATTTAAACAAATACGAGGGCCGTGTAGCTCGCCGTGAGATTTCATCATGGCACGGGAGCAAAACGTGTATGATTCCCTCGAGGATGTATCTGTTATATAAAATTTTACGTGCTGACTTAACACGTGTCCGTTAAAGTGGTGAAGAATAAGTTCGTGGGGAAACTTAGATATCTGAGTAATTAAATAGTCGTAGAGATGTAAAAACCTTTAATAAGCATTGCAGCATACTCTATTTTTCTGCCCACAAAATACTACAGGTAATGAGGAGCCCTGTGCACAGTAGTGAGACGTATATTAGTTGCTACTTTACTTTTTTACCTTTAATGAGACTTATAAATCAGTTTGTAATTTAAGATAGCTTTCATATTTTCAGACATATTAAGATATTTGTAACAGTCCTGATTTCATAGCTCATATGAGTATATGTAAATGAACAGGCTCTTGCGAATACGTTAATTAAAGAAAGTAGATTTTACTTAAAAAAAAGGTTAATTTTATTTTACTTGTCAAAGGCGGTAATCAAACTAATTAAAACTTAAATTTCATGGTACGTAAGCATTATTATAATATATCTAAGCATATATTTTAATTGCAATTTGAAGTGTCGATTAATCACTTTCTCGGCGGTGAAGTAAAACCTGCATATCTGAGAAGTTTCCCAGTTGAGGTCATCCCGCGTTGGAATCAGCGCAGCGAACACTTTTTTGGCCAAAAACTCTGCGGCCTGTGCCCAGTAGTAACATGTATGTAAGCTGCTACTTTTTTACTTTTCAAGGGGCAATATATACAGTTTTTATTTCATTCATATTTTCGGGTATGTTACTTTTTTGTTTTCACTCTACCGTAAATATTAAGGGTTGCAAAGATGAGTATAACTCATTATCGTCAGCCTATCAAAAGTCCACTGAAATGAACATAGGCCTCCCCCGTAAATTGTCAAGTAGCTGGATAATTGCTATAGCTACCACGCTTGGTGGGCGGGTTGGCAACCGCAGCTATTTTGATCTGTTGTCAGGAAGATGATGCTGCCCATCTCCTGTTTGTTTTCCTATGTCGCCTCTTACGACGGTACGATATGAGGTGGCGGATTCTCTTTCACTGCCACAACAAGGTGAACATTTTTCTACTCCCGTTCATGAGTATAGTGCTTCCCACGTTCACTGTGAATAAAATTTATAAGGAATAAAACTAATTTTAAGGAATTTATCGCGTTTAATTTTAACTTTTTTAATTCCCGATGTTTTGGTCACGGGAGGACTGAGGTGTTTGACGACCTGATATCATATTTAGCATAGAATAGAATAAGAATAGAATAGAATAGAATAGAATAAATGCAGTATTATGCTTGGGTTTAAATTTTATTTTATTTATTATGGGGTCTTTAGTAAATGGTAGCTCTCAGCCATCTTCTGTATTAAAATAAGGATGTTTTTTTTTTATTTCAATAGCCTCACGAATCATCATTGGTAGGAATCAGTGTTCTATTGCAAGGATTTGTTGTCTATCAGATCCGATATATGAGTTATCCGATGAATGGTTGATTAAACATGTTGACATACTTTAAACTTCCCGGAGCGTCGGTGCTTAACATCAACGACATGTTCTTTTACGCAGGTTTTTGTGGAACTTTCATCCAAAGATGTGTAAAAAAAAACCCCACGTAAAAAAGTTAAAATTAAACGTGATAAAATCCGTAACATTAGTTTTATTCCATGTGTAGTATGCATCATTATAGAACTGCATTTATGAAATTTTGAAATCTACTCGAACTTAAAAAATATCTACATCTATTTTATGGTGCCAATCAATGTATGAATAAAATATCTCCATACACATTATACCGTAAATTGAAAGAAGACCATGAAATTCAAACAACTAAAATTAAATTAATTTTAATTATGAATGAATGTAAAGGGTAAAATGTAAATTATAATAATAAATTTTGATTCCAAGACAATTTACCTTTCTTATGGATACATCGGAAGACACGCCCGATATAAAAAATAGTAGGTGTTTCTAGACATAATATATTCACGTGTTCCTATAGCATATTATATCTACGCCAAATACCAGCCATCTACGTCTAATAGTCTTTTAGAATTCAAAAAAAATCTTTGACAGAAATAGAGACTCAGACACCGAGGCGACTCTAAGAGTGATCGAATTTCGCTAAATTTGACACGGAAAAGCATTTAATGATGT
The DNA here is from genome assembly GCA_029286625.1 of Parnassius orleans. NCBI lineage: Eukaryota > Metazoa > Arthropoda > Insecta > Lepidoptera > Papilionidae > Parnassius > Parnassius orleans. The sequence goes on from JAGSMP010001358.1 coordinate 136,745, forward strand.
TCCTAAATTCAAGCTCACGCGAGCGAAGCCGCGGGTAAAAAGCTAGTATGAAATTTGTTTTTTTTGAATAAAAGAAAAATAGTCTTTTGAAATAAAATTTATTAGCTCGTGAAAGAGAAACAGAAACTTTTTTATTCCATATAGATTATAAATAATACTTTTTGAAATTCACTCTTTTGTTTAATTTACCACTGATTCGGAAAAAAAAACTTCTGTCTTGGGAAGAACCAGCTAGAAACCCAGCGGGACTTCCATTGAGTTACAATACCTGGGACATTGCATACAGCGACTTTAACATTATACACGGGTTAACGTCTAAATTCGAGCAAATGTCATTTTGAACTATATAATATCAAAATATAATTATGGAACAACTCAGACATTTTTGAGTATTGTCAGTTAAGTTGTGACTCTATAGGTATTGTAACTCAATGGGACTTCAAAAATATCAGCTTCAATCATATATGTTACACAATTAACAACACAATACACGCGGTCACCTCATTTCCAAGGGTTATTATCATCCATTAATTCCTTTATATTATAATAACCCTTTTTATACTTACCTTTTAATAAAGTTTTTAAACTGTGAGGAAGTCAAAGTTTGTATATTTTCTGGGATTTTGTTGCAAAAGCATATTCATTTTTGTGTAGTTCCAGTAGAATACTGTAAAAATAGTTGGAATGTATATCAGGAGATGTAATTGGAACGTATTGGAAATCTCAATCAAGGCTTTCCTACTTCTTTTCCGTTTCACTGTTTCATCTTCTTTATTTAACCGCTTCTCTTTTTATAGAATAAGGGTGGTTGATGGTAAGTGGATTCTGTGACCCATAGACGTCCATATCTACCTTCGAATAAGAATCAAAGTACAGATGCGTTATCACCCCTGAGATCTAAGAAGGAATGCATTGTTTCCAGTAAAAAGGGTGTTCTGATCTCTACAATCACCTTCCGAAACACAGCAGCATTAAGTTGCTATTTCACGCTGGTATTCTGTTAGACTATGGTCCTTCCCCGGTCAAGCCGACTCATTCATGATGCAACCATAATATAGCTACAGCAAAGCTCTACCACGTATAAACTTCTTTTAACGATTATCGGTATACCATAGGTGTTACAGCCAGTGCCCCGTGCAGGGCGTGTGTGAAGAAAGAAGTAACGGCGGCCTACTACTGCTGAATCTGGAGGTCGCCTGTATATTATACAGGGTTAAATAAAACAACTCGGCAATCCGAGGTAGCTCCCGTAAAATTAAAGGATTGCTGAACTTATTCGTAAAGATTTCATGATTCTCATTATGATATCATAAATAATTATAAAATTCTTGCCCACACGTAAAATATGCGCTACATAGATTTAGTTTTGGAAAATACCCATTGCAAACTATAGCTATCATTAACCCGAATAGTCCACTCCTCAACATGGGTCTCTCACATTGTAGGGAGAGTTGCCATAATCGCCACGCTAAGCAGACGGATTGGCGATCGCAGTATGTGACGTCTCACAGCTTCGGCGCTTATTTTAATAATAAACTCTTCTTTTTCAAACTAACGATTTTTTCATTTCTACGTCTTTGAATGCAAAGCACACAGATGTCGTTTCCTTGTAGAAAACACTTTGCAAATAAAAGATTAGTTTACAGAGTCTGATAGCTACGACAGAAGCTAAAACGTTGTACGGTTTTCGTTCTATAAAGAAAACTGCTGTATTTTACTTAAAATAATTGAAAGCATTTTGAGTCGATTAAATGTTTAACCAACTTCAAAATAAGGAGGAGCTTCTCAATACGACTGTATTTTTTATGTACTTCAGAACGTTTTTCTAGGTGAACCGATGTTGACGATTCTTTTTTGATTTGAAAGCTGGTGCTTCTTATATGGTCCCATATAAATTTGATCAAGATGTGACTAGTATGTTTTGAGTTATCCTTAATAATATACGCATTGTATTTAATTGACTTCGACTATATTAATGATGTTCTTATTTTATTTATATTGAAGTCGGTTGTACAAATTTTTTAATTTTACCACTTATTAATATAATAAGTACTAATTAAAAAAGCAGTAAATTACTAATTAATTTAATACATTAAAAGCTCATAGTAATCTGATTTTTAAAATTGTTTTTGATACCGGTAATATTGCGAAAATTTATATGTAGTGTTGGTACTCTTTTTAAAATATGAGGATTTTATTTTATCTGAAATAAAAATTCACTTCAAAAGAGTAAAAAAAATATTTTTACATAGCAAGATATTTTTAAAACACACAGTTAACAACGTCTAAATTAACTTCTAGAAGTCAATATTTTAAGGCGTCATATTAAAAAAATATGTATATATAGTATATTTTTGTGCTTATGTGTATGTATATGTAATATTATGTATTTGATTATTACATTGTCTCATATACTATATATAGCTTATATTATTAATATATACTTGTTTATCTACTATTTATGCACACTTCTATATACTTAAAAGAAAATGATCTCCTTCACCAAGGTTTGCCTGGAAGAGATCGTTTTAGCGATAAGGCCACCCAATTGTATATAAATTTATAAATTTAAGTTTGTTGTGTTGTGTAACATTTTGTGTGCAATGAATAGTATAAATAACAAAAAAAAAAGTCGACTTAAGAAAATTTTAAGATGACCCTGCGATAAGGACACAGATGGCTGAATAACTTATAAAACCTTAAATGAGGGATTCTACCTTAAAAGCAGCTCCTCTTATGGTATTTAACTATCTAATTTCATGTTTATTAGATGGAGTGACAACCTGGTAAAACATGTAGGAAATTGATGGATCCAAGTGGCTCGGGATCATGTATTGTTGCATTTTATGAGCAAGAGCATGTTAAGCAGAATACTAATAAAGATCGATGGGCAGAATTCCTGTGTAGGGGCGGCGTAAGAATATCTACTACTCCATATCACCTCGTGGATGTTGTAAGAGACGACAGAGGGAAACTGAAACAGGAGATGGGCAGCAACATCTTCCTGATAACAACTCAAAATGACGAAAAACTGCGGTCGCCAATCTGCCAAGCGTGGCAACAGTTGCGAAATCCCTCCTATGAGGCAATCTGTAGGGGAGACCTTAGTTCAGCAGTTGAATTTTGATAGGCCTTAATGACTGAATGATGATTATGATATTGACGAATGTCAAGCTTATACTCGTTTTTCGTTCTAATATTATAAAATAAAACGAAATAAAGTTAGGCCTCATTTCCGAGAGGTTTATGGATCAATAAGTCCGACGCGACTTTACCGACATGCTTAGTTATGTGGGTGTGAAAGAAGGGGTAGAGGTATCCGTATCGTGCCAAATGAAAGTCCATAGTCTCTGCTTTCCCCTCTGGGTAACAGGCGTGAGATTTTATATTATGTTATGCATATGTTTTTGTACTTTATTTTGAATATATTATATTTTATCCAAATGGAATTCAAATGTTCTTAAAATATTGTAAATTTCTCGGATGTTGACTTAGTGGTGCCGGCGTTGATTGAAATTGAGTTGGGTTGCTAGCCTAAAAACGAGCGCTACGCTCCTGAGTAATCATGACTCTGGCAATAACTGAAATAACAAAATAAGTACCACCGAATTCAAACAATCATATTTTCTTTGATTTCGTGTTACTTTCTTTTATTGATGTTACAATTTATAATAAAAGTGATAGCCGAAAATAAAACAAGATTCCTATTTTTAATCTCATAAAATAAAAATAAATCATGGAGTAAAAATAAAGAAATGTCATCATCAAGGTTATATCTTATAAAAGAATCCATTCAGTTCATTTTAGACTGCCTCGTTGATTCGATCATTTCGTCGGCCGACGTCATACATAACGCACGGTGTAATGTGTTGCGCGTAACTACCTACACAATGGGAATAACTAAATGTTCGGCGTGTAATAAAAATATAACGAAAAAAGTTCTCGGAATAGTATGTAGTAGGTGTGAGAAAAGTGTCCACGCAACCCACGATTGTGCGAAGTTATCTAACAAACAGCTGGCGACTCTTCGTAACATTCCTGGACTCGAGCGGAGCTGCGTCGAATGCTTATGCAATGCGTCTCGCAGATCGTCAGCATTTGTTTCTATTGACGAATCTGAAAAAGAGGAGGAAGAAACGGTGCCATCCCTTAGAAAGGACGTCAGCTCCAAATTACTTCATCAGATAACATCAGAGGTAAAAAAATAAAATTAAGAAAGAATTCGAAGACTTCAAGAGAGAATTCAAAATATCGCTAAATTTCCTAAGTGAACAAATATCGAGTATGGAAGAATGTGTCAAAAGTCAAGAATGCCGTATTAAAGCGTTTGAAAACAAAAATAACGAATTACTAAATAAAAATAAGAGCCTGGAAATACGAATGTCTTGTGTCGAGACCCAAATGCAGGAAATAGAACAAAAAGCAATTCCGCATTCCTTGGAAATATCAGGACTGAAGTGGCTTTGCAGAAACCTCAAGACACAATAAAATCAGTTGCCACCAACCTTAAGGTTGCATTCGTAGCATGCCAATTCGTAAGGATCATCCGTGTTCTCTTCTAGTGGAATTAAAAACTACCGAATCCCGTAAACAATGGATTTCAGCGGCTAAACAGGTGTCTCCCACAGTTGGTGACGTTGTACCCAATGCATTACACGAAATGCCTAAGAATCCAATTTTTGTTCGTGAAGTACTCACTCCGCACAGCAAAATGTTATTGTATAATTCAAAGAAAAATCTGCGTCCAACATTTGAATTTATATGGTGTAAAAATGGTAAAGTTATTGCAAGGAAAACAGAGGCAAGTAAAGTGCATATGATTAGATCAATGTTTGATCATCATCGTTCTAATCAGATGTATCATTAACTAAATAAAGTGCCTTCCTACCCTTTTTAATTAAGTAGTAAAAAAATAATAGTCTATTTCTTATAATGATTTAAATATATATACATAATAGTCTATTTCTTATAATGAAAAAGTAGCTCTTGTTACATTGAGATAGGTAGTGTTGCTGTTGGTTTGCATACTTTGGTGTTATCATGTAATTACGTCCCTCAAGTTAAACGGCTGTGTGATTGTGACGGGGACATATTACGGTATAGTCGAACTATAATTGCTCTATACTGAATGTATAGTGCATTACGCTGTTTTATTGCTGATAATGATTAATTGCGTAAACAAGAGAGCAAGTTGAACATCCGCTCTGTAACTTTTATTATTTTTAACCATTAACCTCCTGATGTATTACCGATATATCCGACACAACGAAAAAAATTGGAAAGTAACAACGACAATCATACGAATTTGTCGACCACTTACAATTCCGCCATTAGCCGGCCTGATCAACCGAAAGTTCTAGAGATGCTTACATAGCCGAAAAATTCTGTTATGCAATTAGTTGCTTCCCCGAAAAAGATGAAAAATATGAAAGGTGAATTAGACAACTCGGACTTATTAATGTTTTGTGAAAAGGATATGACCTTATATTATACTTGTCCAGACTTATGATTAAAGAAAGGATAATGGGATTATTGGGCCTGAATCTAACAAATTTGTTTATACTTTAAAAAATTGGCTATGTTATTCTAAAGTAAAATACAAAAAAAAACTAGGTCTTTTTACAATCTAGAATTCGAAACAATAAAATAAGAAATATGTTAGAAAATCGATTGTATTAATACAATCCATTTTAGATTTATTTGGGACAAAAAATAAAAATAAAAATAAAAATAAAAGCACAAGTTTTTGATTACATATTGCTTTGAATTATATATTCATTTGAAAATAAAATATATTATGTGCATAAGGAAAAAAGAAATAAACATTTTTATAGCAATAAATCGATTACCATAAAGAATCGATACACTAGTGAAAATTCCAGTTTCTTAACGCTATGGTAGGTAGTTATATCATATAAATTGTGTAATGACGTTATAAGTTGATAGTAAAAGTTTTAAAGGAAAAGTTTATTTTATTCTTTTTAGCGCATTTAAATAAAAGTTTGTTTTTAAAAACAGTTTTTCTTACTTTTAATTTATTTCTCGATTATATTATCAAAATAATAATAAAAATACAAAATATCAACATGCCAACAAATAACAGTAACAACAACAATTCAAATAATCGATCTCAGATCGATATGCCTAATATTCACTTCACCTAGTTGTTGTTTTAGTTTTCGTTAATCGTTTCACCATTTCGTTTTCTTGATAACCACAGCTTTTCTTTTGTGATTTTATTCTGATACTACTTTTATATTGACTGACATAGGCACCGATAATCTTTCTTAAACGACTGACCCGGCCTTATTATTTTGGAATACGTCACAAGCCTTTAGATTGGATACTGATATCTTGAACAATTTTTTAACTGTACTACACTAGTAGGTATGCGAGTTTAAAAATATAATTGTGTCTTTATGTAATTATAGTGAAAACTCGCCTGTTACAGCGTAGGTAATACACAACCTCACTTTTACTTATTCTACCATAACTAGATTGACAAATCTTATCTGATTTTTAGCTATCAATTGTTAATATATATAAGCTTTCAAATGGCCCTACTTTAATTTTGTTAACACCTGGGCCCAAGAATATATGGAGACGTTTCCTTCTCCTTATATAGTAAAACTTGCAAGTAATATTAATTTTGTAAACGGTTTGTCAAAAGATATAAATAAAATAATATTATGGTCCGGACCAAGATTAAATATTTTAAAAGGGATTGAAAGATTAGTGTCTTATTGACGACAAAAAAGTAAATATTAATGAATACCAGATTCTACCAACAAGTGGCCACGCAGGTAGAAGGTGGAATGCTCAACAATATTAAAACGTCTTATTTCTGGCCTGGTATGGAGCGTGACTTAACGGAATTTGTACGTAAAAATAAAAATGTCAATGACATTACATTTAACTATTATGCAGCCTGGTAATCACTACGACTGCTTTGGGCGCATTGGATAAGATATTTTTAGATTATGTGATTATTATTGCACGGTTTATATACTAACCATTCACACGAAGTTCATAGAAGTATACCCTTTAGAACGCCAAAATGCAGTTTCCGTAGCAACTTTTAAACCTTATTCTCAGATATGGGGTTCTGCGGGAAATTGCAACAGATGTTACTCCATGTTAACCAGTTATATTCAACCGCTCATCATCACGAATCAAAAGGTGCTCTTGAAAATACGCATAAAAATTTAAATGCTTATCTTCGAATTCAAACCAATAACAATGTGAGAGGTTGGAGCACCTCGTATGAACTTTACTTACAATACTACTGTACATACATCAACAAAATTTACATCGGCGACCTGCTTTTCATAAACCCTGTAACTACCCAGTAATTTAACTCATCAATTAGAACCTTTTTACAACTGTGATGATTATCTTATGACTCTAAAATACAGACTACGAAAATCGCATGAACAAGCTAGGCGAATTTTGTTATTGTCAAAAGGAAACAGAATATCAAATTGTGCTAAAAATATTAATTCGATTGTGTATAAACCTAATCATATGTTATTGTTAAAAAAATGAGAATTGTAATAAGTTTTAGAATGTTTACAATGGTCAGTATAAAGTAGTGGAGGATATCTCACCAAATGTTTGTATAGTGAAAAAAATAAAATTGAGACTGTACACAAAAGTAAAACAAAACTGTTTAAAACATAAATTTCGATTTTATTGTTAAAATTAAACATGTTATAATTTAAGATCTATTAACACTACGTATAATCAAAAAAATCATAACATTAGATTTTTTTCCTCCAAAATAATTGAGGTGTAGTGTAGCAGTACATATATAGTAATAGATAAACATATACTTACAACATACATTTAACCGAATTAGTATTTAAGTATGAATATTATTGTATTTAGTCGCAGATTACATCGGAGTATGATACGATTAACATCTTTTATTTCGTCTCCACGCGGCCCTCCTCACAACAGTGCCCACAGAAAGGTTTAAAGGACGAGAGTAATATTTTACTTACGTTACTATATTTTAATGAGCTATTAAATTTCTTGATTTTACTGGAAGGTGGCACTAATGTCGAGATAAATCCGAAGAATGTTTTATGAAAAAATAAGTTTGTAGTTTGTAATTAGAAAGTTACTATATTTTATGAAGTCAATAAACCGAAAACGGCTAGTTTAAAATTTAATAAGTAAAAAGAAACAAGTGAAACCAGTAGGCAGTTACATTAATCTCATAATCCACAGTCAATAAATAGCACTACGTACTGAATAAAATTAGTTTTCCGGATTTAATTGCGTTTAAAACAATTAAAATATTTAAAAAAATATTAAATCCGACAAAATCAGTAAAATTAGTTTTATCATGACACGTTTTTGCCTCTTTTAATTAAATTAAATCGTTGTAATAAATACACTTAATGATAAATGTTTAAAGAACTATTCAACTATTGATAAAAACATTAGCGTTTTTCCATTTTCAACTTATCTAATTTAAAGTTCTTTAAAAGTATGCGCAAGTTCACGAGCGGAACAATTTTAAGTAGATAATTAAGAAATAGATCTACTTTAATATTAATAATATATTATTTTCAAAGATTTCTGTTTTAAAAATTATTATAAAAATAACGAATTGCCTTTAAAACTCTTTATTTTTTTAAATTGTTTGTATGAAATATTGTTGTTGACACGGTACAAAAAGTAGTAACAAAAAATCACTTAGAAAAGTCATGAATATTGAAGAAAGGGTTTAATTGTTTTAATTATTTATATTTTTTTATAAAGCTGAAATTTTCACAATTAAAATATTCTAGTGCAAACAATTACACAGACCTCTAAATGTGTGACTCTCAATATGTGAATGATAATCTTACGGAATCAAATTTTACTAATTTACCTTGTCTGTTTTCATATTTTTTTAATTTAATAATTAAGCATAAACTGCAACAACAGCGTCAAAGTCTGGCACTGCGATCATCAATGTGCCTGCCAAGCGTAATGATTAAGGCAAATCCTCGCTACAACTACTGCTAAAACGGGAAGGGCCAATGTCAGGTAAGAACTAATAAAGAAACAAAGAATATAACTGTAAAATTTTACTGGTCGATAGGAAATACTTTTCAAAACAAAATAAACAAAATTTTGAAAACTATTCTATCATTATCATCATCAGCTTGCGGCAGTCCACTTCTGGACATAGGCCTTTTAAGGCGCTACTTAATTTGATCTTGGGCTTTACGCATACTGTTGATGCCAGCCGCAATGCGTAGTTTGTCGCTCCATGTAGCCACGTCATTAATATTAATTAAAAAAATTAGTAACTAGTTTTCCTTTTAACATGCTGTGCTTTATATCCGAAAAGTGGAGGAACATTTGTGAAGTTAGGGCACGTAATATTAATTTCGCAAAGTTTCTAGCGAGCTTTGCAGTTGGAATAGAATTTTAGTCAGTGCGCATGAAACTTTCCACTTTATAATTTTGCCATAAATCTTTTAAATTTAGACAAAAATAACTTGTGGAATATTAATTAATTCCTTACCGGAATTTTTAAGAACCAAGTTTAAATTATGCCAAAATGTTTAACCGGCTTTCATATCATTATGATTTTTTTTTCTGATTATTACTTTATTAATGGATAAAATGATAATCTAAGGTAAAATGATAAAGTAAAGGCATCTAATTCCAAGGGGTTCTAAAATTGGCACCATATTCAAAGGTATTTAGAAAACTGCGTTTACGAGTGATTTATAAGTTCTTTTTTTACTTCAAGGTCTCTTATTCAATTAATAATATAACTTTGCGTAGTTATATCATCAAAAATCTGGAGCCATATGTATAAATTTTAAAATAATTGGTTGGCTTTGCGTCAGCAGATGGCTTGAACCCATGCTTCATACCATTTGGACCTTGTGCACGTGATTACCATGTTTTTTTAAATAGTGATTTTTTGTACCTTGCGTGTAATTCTTTGAGTTAAACTATTTCAAGGCTTATATTTTTAATCGAAAACACCAAACTTTTGTATATTTTTCTAAATAATTCAAGGTGAAAATACGTCTTGTAAAAATACTACGGCATTAGGTGCCAAATATTTCAACAGGTTCCTTATTAAGAAGTATACCGCGGAATAGCGATTTCCGATACCTGATTTCTTTTTTAATTTTCAGGGTTGTTTTTATAATTAGGCACTTCCCGCTTTGGGTTTTACAATTTAAAAAGACAATGAATACTAAAATCTATTTAAGAGGTATACTTTCCCGTTTCATTCACCAATTATAGCATGTCAAATGTGATTCGAGTATTAATAAAAATACCGCGGAACTAGGTGCCTTTACCTTAGTCTCAAACCAATGTGTATATTTCTGTTGAAATTAGCCAAAGACATATAAAAATAATCATGTAATAATCATCAACATCATTATCATACTCGTAATTACAGCCCATCGCAAGTACACTGCTGAACATATGCCTCCCCTAAGGAATGCCGCATAGAAAGTTCTTGAGCTACCTAAATCTATAATTAGTCAGTAATAATATTGAAATGTTTTCAACAAGGTCGCACATGTATGAAAAAACCCAAGTTAACAACTTCCCTAAATTACAGTAGACATCGAAATATTCGAGCTTAGGAAGCACTAAGAAGATTTGTGTCCTTCGACAGATGGCGAGTTTACCACAGACACAGAAGGAGATTGTATAAAAAGGGCTATAATATAATAAGAATGTCGTGCAATCTGTGGTGGCAACCCCGGTGACAAGTTGTAAAATACTTGCTCTCAACTATTTAAAAAAAATATTGTAAACTGATAATATCCACCTCAACTTTGAGTTACAGTTGTTAAATACGACTTATATAACAAATGTAACTCAAAGTATATGTGTAAAATAAGTAACAGTCATAAGTATCTTAATTAAATTGTGTTTAGTGTTCCAACCAAAAGTGACAGCTGTAACGAACATCGTTTAAACTTACTGTAAGTGTAATTCTTGTTATCCCTTTAACATTTTAAGATTTACCTTTTAAGTAAGTGTTGTTTTGGATTTCATTTTGAATTATTTACATTATAATATAATCTAATTTGAGATCTGTAAATAAACCCATAAATCTAGACATTTGCTTACTCTACTTCTTCGGATTTCTTTCTTTGTTTTCTTTTGCTATTTACACTTAATAGTAAATTGAATACACGCAACGCCAAATCGCGCCAATTGGAGAACCAACTTCAAATGGCGCTTCAAGAACTTAAGGCGTCAAAGGAGCAGCGTGAGCTGTTGTGTAAAGAAAGGGATGACAATGAAAAGGAAATAATAAATATAATTGCTAAAAATACTGAGCTAAAAAGTGATATGGTTAAGTTGTATAAAGAATATACTTTTGTTTTAAAAGAAGGTGCCGGTGGTAGAGCCACGCGGCAGCTTTTGCTGTTGCACGTATGGGCCGGCTCGAGACGGGTTGGTACCACGACCTCACAGAATACCGGAGTGAAGTGGAAGCTCTGCTCCTGCGTTTCATCTGGTGAGTGCAGGTGACGGGAGGCCTAATCCCCCCCCCCCCGCCCCATCAACATGGTAGTGGAATTAAATCAAAGACTACCCCAGGAGGGTACTAGCACCTACAGGAGAATCCCTAACGCCGTCCAAAGATTAGAAATCTTACCAGTATGGAAACAGCTACACTTGTTTACTTTAGCTATTTCCATAATGTCGTATGATATTTTGCTACGAGGACACGCGACTGACAGTTAAATTATATTTGTTTCACAGAAAAGGCCCATAAGAGCAATTTATGATTTAAATCCTAAAGAGTCGCTTCGAAAAAAAATTTAAGGAAATTAGTATATTAACTTTGACTTCTCAATACATTTATGAAAATGTAATGTACGTACACAAAAATAAAAGTAGTTATACAAAAATAAATGATATTTATTCTGTAAATACTAGGAACAGACACAAGCTATTAGTACCAGTTACTCGACTCTACCGAGTCAGTAATTGATTCTTGGGGCGATGTATATGTAGAAAAGTCATTAGAATATAGAGAGCTTAAATGGAAAGCTTTATTCCCACTTCTTATGAAGGATGTTATGATGTATAGAGTCTTTAAGAATAGAATAGAATCACTGTTATTCAATATAGTACTACTACCACCGGTTCGGATAAAACTTCAGTCCTGGGAAGAACCAGCAAGAAACCCAGCGGGACTTTTCTTTTAAATAAGGTTAATTTACAATAGATTACTTAATACAAACTATAAATTGTACCGAGACTAATTTTGTAGTTAAGAATAATAATTAATTCGTTTCTACGAAATAATTATCCAACGAGTCAAGGATAAGTTAGTAACGGAATACGACAAGCGCACCGTTCCACGCCAGAGCCAAGACTGCATTAACGGCGGCCGCTCCGTCCGTTTTATACAAGCAAAACAAGTAGCTAGACAAACGTGCGCCACCGAAGGTGCAATGGCGCAGGTGTGCGGCACGTGTTGTTTACAAGAATTCTGTCTAGCTACACCGGCGGCGACGCACGTGCAATGGCGCAAGCACCGTCATATACGCTTTTACAACAAAATCCCAGAAAATATACAAAATTTGACCTGCTCAAAGTTCAAAAACTTTATCAAACAAAGTTTGTATAAAAAGGGTTATTATAATATTAAGGAATTTATGGATGATAATAACCCCTCGGAATGAGGTGATCGCTACCAAGTTATCGCTACCATTAATGTCAAGTCTAATTTGTTTTGTGTGGTTAATTGTGTAACATACATGATTGTAAGCTGTTATTTAAAAAGTCCCGCTGGATTTCTTGCTGGTTCTTCCCAGGACAGAGGGTTTTTTTTCGAACCAGTGGTAATTAAACAAAAGAGTGACTTTCAATAAATATTCTTTATAATCTATATTGAATAAAAAAGTTTCTGTTTCTGTTTCTGTTTCCTGGGAATAAGGTGATCGTAATCAAGCTGTTTCTAAATTATTTGTGACATTAATTGTACAATATAATTTATATGGAGTCTCTGAACATGCTGTCGGCAGACTGAATGATTATAATAATTTTCTATCCTTATCTACTCGTATAAAATGGTAAGCAGATATAGGAACACTATATTATCACTGCTCACGGCTGTATGTGGCCTCATTTCTAAGAGAGTTTCAGGCAAGAAGTGTCCCTGTTGCCCCAATACATACTAAGGACTTTACATGTCTTCGATTTTTTTATTTCTCTGAAATACAAGTTTTCTCACAATGTTTTCCTTCACCGCCGAGCATGTGGTAAATCAGCACTTAAAATAGCATTTAAAAATTATTCCATCATTGGTGCTAACCGTGTAGTGACGGTGTAAGGATAACTACTACCCTCTATTTCGTCACTTGGGTGTCGTAAGAGGCGACAGAGAAGATGGGCAGCAGCATCTTTAATAACAATTGAAAATAAAAATTTCGGTTGCCAATCCACCTGACAAACTTATGGTGAATATGTATCTCCCCTATGAGGTAATCTTTGGGGAAGTTTATGTTCAGCAGTGGACATTTAATAGGTTGTAGCGGTAAAGGTACCGGTGGGGAAAGAACTCGGATTATGTGTGTCCAGCAGTAAGCTTTAACGAGGTGATAAGAAAGAAAGAAGAAATATGTGTGCGTGCATCAAGAAGTTGAGCACGGTTTCGGCATCAATTGAAATGTACGCATCGATTCGGCTTATTTTCTTGGCCTTAAATTATTATTGTTTCTTACAAACAATAGTTTAAGAGTGATACAATTACAAGTTATGGCAAATAAAATATTCAGAATTGATATTTTTTTATTTTATATTTAGTTGGACTTTGTTTAGTTAACTTATTAATATATTACTTACTACAATTAACTTACTAAATGTCAAGTATAAACGAATTTGGCGTCGAAAACGCTAACATTTTCTCTTATTTTGCTTATGAGTATCTATGGGTAACATTTATTACAGTAAATATCAAATGTTAACACACATGGTATTGCTCTCTATCTGTACGTGAAGTTCAGCTATTCCTACGATTAGCCCGGACAGACAGACATAGACAAAAATTTAAAAAATGGTTTTCATGTCTTAATAGCTAGTTGTAGCTCAGAGGCTAAGAGCTGGCTGTGAATTTCACAGTACGAGTAACCTTGTCAGTCCCCGCCGGCATCAAATTGTGGATTTACCCAGTGCTCGGCGGTGAAGGAAAACGTCGTGAGAAACATGCATGTCTGATAAATAAGAAAAAGTTTCGAAGATATGTAAAGTTCGCCAACACGCATTGGCAGCGGTGGACATTTCTTGCTAAAACCCTCTCAGAAATGAGAAGAGGGCTGTGCCCAGCAGTGCGACGTATATAGGCTGTAATTTTAACTTTAATGGCAAGCAATAAAACCCCTTAAACTTAAAAGAAGGCAACTTTTCAATTCAATTCGATTCGATATTACAGTCCGATAATTCAATTATATTTATATTATGTATAGATAATGAGTTTACGTAAATTATAATATTATATGTTCAAAAATTTTAGTTTTATTTTGTAAAAATCTCTTTGTGAGGATTATGGGTTTACTAAGGTTAGTAATGCTAACAATGTTATAGACTAAAACGAATTGAAGCGTAGGAACGATTTGAAAAAGGAAGGCAGGAAAAAAGCGCGACTTTTTAAGGACAAGCGAGATTTAGGAGTAAAGGACGTCGTCCTATAATCCCACGTCGTTCACTACCTGACACGCACCGTTTCGCCGAGTGATTATCATTTCTTATACAGACCCATACAAAAAGGATCACTTTTTAACTACGTTTCGCTTTATTAGCAAATTGTGTTATTGTCGTAGTCCGATGTATATGTGCAATGAGGTGATCGCTACCAAGCTATTTATAATTTGTTTTGTGTTGTTTATTGTGTAACATACATGATTGTAAGCTGTTATTTAAAAAAAAAGTCTCGTTTAAATAAAACTAGTTTTACGGATTTTATCGCGTATATTAACTTTTTTATATTCCCGACGTTTCGAGTACTTTACAGCACCCATGATCACGGGGGGGACTGAGGTGTTTGTTGTCCCAATGTCATAGTTAACCACGGCTAACTCCAGATAAAAATTATTATTTTTTTTTGTTCCGATCTACGCAGTATGAACTTACAGTATCTTGAAGTCTTGCAGTTGTATGCTTGCGTTGGGACTTAATTTTATTAATTATAGGATCCCAAGCAGATGGTAGCACCGAGCCATCTTCTCTATTGGAATTAGGATGTTTTTTGATTTCAATAGCCTCGCAAATCATCCTTGGAAGGAATCGGTATTCTTTAGCGAGGATTTGTAGTCTATCAAATCTAATGTAGTGACGGGGGTGATCCTGTACGTGTTCACAGACTGCAGACTTCCCGCAGCGTCGGTTCTTCACATCAACTATGTGTTCTTTAACGCGGGTTTTTTTTTTATCTTTTAGTTTGTCCTATATAAGAGGGTCTCTCTTACACTTAATTGTCTTGACATTGAGAATTAAGCTTGTACACTCCTGCATCTTGCAGAGGGACGTTACACTTGACTGATGGTAAAAACTGACTAATCTTCTTCGGCGGCTTGAAGTATGTTTTAATGGAAGCACGTCAGGATGTAGCCAACTTGTCAGTGATACCTCTGACATATGGCAGTACAGCAGGCACTCGCTCAACTGTGGCCGGCTTCACTCGTTCATTGTGTCGTAGGCACCAGCTTATTGTCGTGCAAACTGCTTGACGTGTTGGAGCTCGGCGGCCAGGTGTTTACTGTCACAGATCCTCGTGCTCTCTGGAACAAAGATTTACCACGGTAGCAACTGTGAAGGATGGTGATGAGAGCTGTTTAAATATCTATCTGTATGGGTCTTTTTTCTATACACAGTGTGGCTCAAGGTGTTATCAGGATTCCGAATTACTAACACATCTAGAAAAGCTAAAGAGTTGTTTGCCTCTAACTCCATTGTGAACTGAATTTTAGAACTTATGGAATTAAGATGGTCTAAAAATGCAGTTACTTTATCTAAAGGTATAATTGTGAAAGTGTCGTCTACGTACCGCTTTTAGAATCTTGGATTTACGGAAGAAGTAAGTAGGGCTTTCTCCTCAAAGTCTTCCATTAATATATCGGCGACAATGAGAGATACAGGTGAGCCCATCGCCACACCATCTACTTGCAGTAGAACCTCTTTCCAACAATAGGTAGCCAGATGTAAGGCAGTGTCTGAGTAATACTGCATATTCTATATGTTGTTTTCCTCCAGCCTTCTAGTTACAATCGAGATGCAGTCTTCAGCAGGCATGTGAACAGAGACTGCACATCAAAGCTGACCATAGTTTCTTGTCTTTGATCTCGCTGACAAAATGGTAGGAACTTGTGTGCCTGTATGTCCCTGAGCGGTGAGAGTATTTTCGCTAAGTGTTGAGCCAATCTGTGTTGGTGAATCGATTTATTAACTATGGGACGTAGTGGAGCATTGGGCTTGTGTATTTTTACGTTTGCTGTTCGTTACGTTCTGCTGAGCTCGCCAAGCTTTTTTGAGGCCAATTTGGCCTTCTCTTCCAAGTGACCACGAAACTGCACATCACTCGATATGTCAACACCGAGGATTCCAATACTAGCTGAGGCAACAAGGGGGGTGCCTTGAAACTGAGGAGATGCGACAAAGGGGTTCTTTTTAGTGGTAAACGCGCAAACTTGTGTCTTCTGGGGATTGAACTGGACTAGATTCAGTGAGTCGTCCACCCTGTGGAGAGATGGAAGTGATGGCTGAAAGAAATTCCCTTAAACAGCCTTGGCGAGAGACCAGAATGCACGTGCTCCCGAAGGGAGGTGAACTAGTTTCTCGCCAATTCTGCCGATGTGCCCTGACTTTGACTTGGCAATGACACTTTTGAAGGACCTGGATTATACTTCTTTTTAAGAGCACTGGTGTTTACATCCCGGGACGTTGATGCGTCAGCCCAGGCCCGGTAGCACTCCTGCTTATAGCGTGATGCAAGTTTACAGGAGTGACCAAGCCATGGCTGAGTTCTGCCTCCGATAGGCACCACAGATGATGGAATAAATAATTCCATTCCCTGAAGTACTACATCAGCGACAGAATCGGCTACTGCGATGGGAGCGTGAGTGGCACCGTACTCCGGATCAGACAATGGTCCGAAGAGCCAAGAGGGGCATCGACGGATATCCGTCCGGATGAGAGGACAGCAGAAGGTCCAACAGAAAAGGTACATGATCCTCCACATCTGGGATCCGCATAGGCGAAGTAACCAGTTGTGTCAGACCATATGTCAAGGCAAAGTCATAAACAGATCTACCCGCATGATCGGTTAAACGAGAACCAAGCCATTCAGCGTGGTGGGCGTTAAAATCACCAAGCATCACGATCTTTGCGGATGGGACCGGTTGTAGCACGGAGTCTGCAGTCATTAGGACGTGGTCGATGAGTCAGTCTGTGTCGGCATTACCGCTATGGGACCTATAGAGGCACCCGTAGACGCGGGGATGGTCGTCGATGTCTACGCGCAGCCATAGGATGGACAGGTCTAGGAGAGATACGAAGTATCAGCCGGAGAGGACACCTGTGTATCGGTTAGAAAGAGTAAGGCCGGCTTTGCCGTCTCCAGATGGTAGTGGACGGCGTTAAGGTTTGAATGAAGTCCCCTGATATTGCAAAAATTCACGGAAAGCGTGGCAGGGGTTGCCTTTGTCTTTTTGCTCCGCTTGCCCCGAGCAGGATACGTCTTGAGCGGAATTTTGCCCCCCCCCCCTCCCAGAATACGCAGGACAAACTATATTAGGTGTTTTTGTTTTCAGCAGAGTGTTTTAAAATCAATTTGAAACAAAAAGATTCAGGTACGTTCTGTAAATACCAGGAAAAACACAAGTCTAGTAATACCAGTAACTACAAACGTAGTGATATTGTATACTTTTTATAACAAATACAGAGGTTTTTCGATTTTAGTGCTTAGTTTTTTTGCCACGAGTCCACAGCTCATATGGTAAATGGACAAACTTTTACTCTTACTACTACTCGGACGAAGGCGAGAACAAACCATAACAAAACATTATAATCAGAAAAAGGGCGCTGGTCGTTAAATACATAAAATCCCTTCAAATGTCTGAGGGTTATGTTTTTCAAGTGTATGTATGTATGTATGTCTGTCTATTTCTTTGGCACGTTCTGTAGCCTAAACGGCTTGATGGATTTTAACAAATGAAATGTCATTAAATTTGTCTTACTTGTGCAAGAGACATAGAATTACTGTTTTATCCATTAGCTTGTTATATGTAAAGGGATTCACTTAGTAGCGGCAAAAGAGAATCCATTATCCCATTTCGTTCCATCAGACTGTGGAATATTATAGAAAGCTCTTATGGCTTTCGATTCATGACGGTGTTACCATCTCGATGACGTATCGAAGTTGTAAGTCGTCTGGTATTGCGATCGTCAATGCGTCTGCCAAGTGATACGGATATGGCAAATCCTTCTTACAAGGGGAGGCTACGTTAAGAAAATTTTTAAGGGCTGATGACGATAATGATAATAAGGAAACGTAATTTTCTTATTTAGTGTTGCCATAAAGTTCTATGTAAGAATTAGAAATTCAAACACGCCATACGAAATACAAAACATTAAACATGTACGCGGTAAAACTAACAACCCGAAGAGATGAGATGCAAAAGGAACAAACTAATTTAACTCGTTGTTTGTTAAGTAGCAGACAGTGAACTATGCTGCTGTATTTAAGGCTTTGTTTATCGTGGTTGCTTGTTTACTTACATATGTAAGTACACAAACAACCTACCGGATCTGTATAATTTAAATAAATAGTTAGGCGTTAATGTTTGTGCAAATAAGGATTCACTTGTTTTAACTTGGGGCATTTTGTGATATATTTCATTCATTAATTATAGCCTATAAAAAGTCCACTGCTGAACATAGTCCCTGACCACAGATTGCCTCATAAGATTTTGCCTTAGGGTCAACTCACACCGAGACCATACGCTACGCGACGCGCAGATTTTAAGATAGTGATACAAAATATAACTTTATTTACTACATAAAAAATACATATTTTATTGAGATAATTCGAAAATGCCTCGCGATGTCGCGCTACGCCGCGCTGCTCCTCGAGATGTCTGGCGGCGTAGTGCGGCGTATCACGACGCAGCGGTGCTTCGTCGGTAGGCGCAGCATACAAAAGCCGTGCGCTGCCAGCGACTTCACGATGCGCCTCGCGACATCGCAATGCGTATCGCGGCGGCGCGCTGTGCGGTGAGAAACCACTGGCCTCTTTAAGCATCGTCGTGTCGCTTCAATTAAGGGTGTGAACTGACCCTTAGTTGTTACACTTAGTAGGCAGGTTGGCAACCGCAGATTTTCATTATTTTGGGTTGTTATCAGGAAGATGCTGCTGCCCATCTTCTGTTTTGGTTTTTCTGTATCGCTTCTTACGATACAATCGGGATGATATGGGCGAGTGGATATTTTAACGCCGCCACTACACACAAATTAATTTTCCGGTGTATGCCTAATCCAAAATATACGAGTATATGGCAGGCGGGTTGGCAAATGCATTTTTTTATTATTTTTAGTTTTGTTGGATGATGCTGCTGCCCATCTCCTGTTTCAGTTTCTCTTTGTCGCCTCTTACGATACAAACGGGATGATATGGGTTAGTGGATATTCTAACACCACCACTACACAGAAATCAATTTTCCGGTGTATGCCTAATCCAATATATATATCTTATAATACATAACTAGCTAGCTTCAGCAGACAACATTCTGTACTTTCCGGTAGGTGACGCAAAGCTTTTTATTACGCATTCTCTTCGGGCTTTTTACTGAATAAATATAAAAACTTGACTTTGCCACCTAATGACTAACATAATGTTGCGCGCTACTATTAATGGTTTATACATGGCAACACTAGTTACCACTAGCGCCCTCTAGTATCGAGTAGCAGAACTAGAGTCAAGATCCTTCTAGAAATTTCGGACCGATATGTACTGAACATTCTAGATGTTTCTACAGTAGAAGGTTCTGGAAACTATCTGAGGCCCTATATAAAGCCGGTATAGACCGCGACCGAGTCAGTATTGAATTGGCGATACAAGCGAATACTTCGAAGCGATACAACTGCGAATTAAAGTGATCTGGTACAATTGTATTTTGTTATTAGTGTGGTTTTAGTTGTAATTAGTGTTCTGTAATTAAAGTGTCAATTTGGTAATTCACTCGGCAGTTTTAATTGTCTCGAACCCCAAGCTCGTAACAATTGGTGTCAGAGTGGGATTTAATCATGCCGATTTTACCTAAAGACGACACGGAGGGTATCCGTACCGAAGTCAACGCCAACAGGAGACGGACCAGAGACGATTTGGTGGTGCAACGTCGCAGACGTCGGAGGGCCAGCTGCCGACCACGGAGGCCGGCCTGTCTGCAGCTTGCATCTGCAGCACCTGACTTAGGTGCTCTGATGATGATTCTGCAGGAGCAGGCCCACCGACAGGAGAACAGGCCCGCCGACAGGAGGAACAGGCCCGTCGGTTGGAAGAGCAGCTGCAGCGCGGTATGGAAGAGCAGATGCTCCTCATGAAGGACCTTCACGCTACCTTCGGGAAAGAGATAAGGAGGTGAAGGATAGAGTTGCTCAACATGACAACCGCCAGTCGAAGCTGAAACCCGAATCAACCAAGTGAACAATCGGGTTGACAACGTGATGGCTGACATGAAGAAACGCTGGACGACCTCAAACTTGGGAAGGAATTACAGCTTCCGTAAACTACAACACCTTCGCTACGTGGATTCAAAGTGCCGCCGTTCGACGGGACTTCTTCCTGGTCAGCCTACAAAATCCAGTTCGAGGCTGTCATGAAGGCGAACGGCTGGAATAAAGTCAGGCCATGACTGTTTACCCTAGGCCTGCGTGACCAGGCCTTAACTGTTCTGGAAGCTCGGTAAGGAAGTGACTTACGAGCAGCTCCTTGAGGCATTGGAGGCGAGATATGGCGACGCTCACCTGAACACGTCTTCGTGCGCAGCTCAAGGATCGCGTGCAACGCAGCAACGAAAACCTGCAGCAGTGGGCCCTTGAGGTGGAGAAGCTGGTTCAGAAAGCATACCAGTCTGTACCTGCGCTCATTGTAGGGAACCTGGTACAGACATTCATCGACGGCATCCGCGACCTTGAAGTCAGAGCTGCTGTGAGGCTCGGGCACCACGAGACGCTTAAGGACGCGTTAGCCCATGCACTGGAGGTGGAAGCTGTGCGGCAGGATCATCGTTCCCATCGCGTCAGGAGGTTGCAGCAGCTACAGTTTGCGACTGCAATAAGGCTACAGCCCTAGGTGCTACGGCTGTGGGGAAAGGGCCATCTTCGATCAAGCTGCCCTAAGCGAACTGTAGAAAAGGAAGGTGAACTATCTCGAGAGGGCAGTGCGGCTAATAGCACCGCTCAGCACAGCGGGAAATCTCATGGCAACGCAGATGCATTGTCAAGAAGACCTTGTCCTGAAGATTGCAAGCATTGTACTAGGCAAGAGGGTAAGGAAGTGGTGTCTGTGAGGATGCTCAGGACAGACCAGCTCAGCAATGAGTGGAAGGACAGCCTACAACGTGCACAGCAGGAAGTTCCGGACATCAAGCCGATTCTGGAATGGATGAAGGCCAGTGCTCCTAAGCCCAAGTGGAGCGACGTCTCAGCGATGAGTTCGACCACGAAAAGCTATTGGGCCCAATGGGACAGCTTGCTGATTCAGGATGGAGTCCTGTGCCGAAAATGGGAAAATGTTCGGGGAGACAGTTGTCATTTGCAAATGGTTGTCCCTAAAGCTAAAGTACCGGATGTTCTACAGCTGTACCATAATGGTTGTTCAGGAGGCCACCTGGGAGTTAAACGAACTCTACTGAAGATTCGAGAACGGTTTTACTGGGTCCACTGTCGTGACGATGTCGAGGACTGGTGTCGCAAATGTACAAGTTGTGCGGCTGTAGGGACCTCAAACTCGTAGTGGAGGTGCATTGAAATTGTACAATGTTGGTGCACCATGGGAGAGGATAGCCATTGACGTTGCAGGGCCGTTTCCGGAAAGTGAAAGTGGTAACAAGTATTTCATGGTTGTGATGGATTACTTCACTAAGTGGCCAAGTCTTCGCCATTCCAAATCAAGAAGCTTCAACAGTTGCAGATAAACTAGTTCATGAAGTCTTCTGTCGTTTTGGAGTACCTTTAGAGATTCACAGCGATCAAGGAAGGAATTTTGAGTCTCAAATATTCCAGGAAACTTGCCGAGTTATGGGTACTCATAAAACAAGAACAACTTCTTACCACCCACAATCTGATGGAATGGTAGAAAGATTTAATCAGACATTGGAGGTACCTAGCAAAGTTGTGGAAAAACGGCAACGAGACTGGGACAGGCACATACAACCGTTTTGTTGTCATATCGAAGCGCTGTTCACGAGTACATCAGTGACACCAGCTTTAGCAAATTTTGGGAGAGAATTACGGCTGCCTGCAGACCTGATCACCGAATACCACCTGATGCCCCACGCAGTATAACCGATTATGCAAATGACTTGCGGGACAAAATGAATGACATTTATGAGCGTCAGACAGTCGGGCCAGCAAACGTCTGAGAAGATGAAAACACGGTATGACCGCAAAATGAACAACAAAGGGTTTGACGAAGGTTCACTAGTGTGGTTACACAATCCAGTTCGCAGCAAAGGAAATCTCCTAAGCTTCAAGCTAAATGGGACGGACCGTACCGGATTGTGACAAGGATCAATGACGTAACCTACCGGATACAGAAAGGTGCAAGAGGTACCCTAAGATCGTCCATGGATCGACTGGCGCGTTATTATGGGGCCAATAATGCTCGGGACGAGCATGTCTTAGGAGGCAGTGTTGCGCGCCACTATTAATGGTTTATACATGGCAACACTAGTTACCACTACTCTAGTATCGAGTAGCAGAACTAGGAGAGTCAAGATCCTTCTAGAAATTTCGGGACCGATATGTACTCGAACATTCTAGATGTTTCTACAGTAGAAGGTTCTGGAAACTATCTGAGGCCCTATATAAGGCCGGTATAGACCGCGACCGAGTCAGTATTGAATTGGCGATACAAGCGAATACTTCGAAGCGATACAACTGCGAATTAAAGTGATCTGTAGTACAATTGTATTTTGTTATTAGTGTGGTTTTTAGTTGTAATTAGTGTTCTGTAATTAAAGTGTCAATTTTGGTAATTCACTCGGCAGTTTTTAATTGTCTCGAACCCCAAGCTCGTAACAATAATAAATTCTGAATGGAATAGAATTTATTAATAATTTCACTAGAGCGCTACCTATCGAATAGCATAGCATAACATATTACATCCGTTATTCCGAGATTTTCAATAATGTAGGTTTTATCTTGGGGTATTTTGTGATATATTTCATTCATTAATTCATTACAGCCTATAAAAAGTCCACTGCTGAACACAGTCTGTTCCACAGATTGCCTCATAAGATTTTAGGGTCAGCTTACACCACAGCACACACAAAGGTGTGTGCTGTGGTACTTAATGTAAAATGTAAAATGTAGTAGGATAACAGTTTTTTTTTTTTAATATGTATCCAGAAGTTAGGTATATTAATATGCTATGCTAATTAGCAAACCCGATTATTTACACGTTATCAAACAATATTTGAGCTAGCTAAATCAAATTTAAAAATGAGTGGGCGTGATTATTGCGTGATATTGCGATCCGATGAGCGATTTAAAGTTATACCTAAAATTAAATGTGATTATGATAGGGCTTGACTTTGAATCGAACTTGTTTTTTTTTTTGAATGGATGACGAATGCCGTAAATTAACAAAGATAAAATTAATTTCTGTACAATAGGTACGTATAACAATGTAAGTACGAAAATTAGATTCATAAATTATAGGTAAGACCGGGTCCACATTTGATCGTCTTGATGTATCGTATCGAGTAATTGTATTATAAGAATGGATTTCCGTTTCTATCAAATTGTGTCGCTAGTTGTTTCGTGTTAAGAAAACACGTCCACAATTAACCATATCGTATTATGTCAGCATATCGGAATAACGTTTTTCATATGTACAATGGACGTTAATGGACGCTACGAACTTATAAAAACTGCGATGCGGCGTGAAGGATATTAAGCAAAGAAAAACCGACAAGAGTTGGTACGTCGCGTATCAGGTATTGTATTACATCGTCATGTGGCAATACAGTATCTAAATAACTTGATACTACCTATCACGATACGTGTATCTGATACGAGGTGCACCAGATACGAGGTTTTATCCGGAATAGACGTATCAGATACGGTATCACAACGGCGTATCACTTGATCGTGTGTAATTTTGCTTTCAAACTGGTGATCGTGATCACGTGACACGTCGGCGCAACGCGACGAAGGTTAGCACCAAAAATGCTGTAATGAAAATGTCAGTCGGATAGAAAGCCAAACTTATCTTTGCAGTATAAAATAATTCTCCATAGTCCCATAGTCTACATGACGGTCGATGATCTAATTATAAATGTTAGTTTATAATCACCAAAAATGTGGTTTAGCCGCAAATTAACGATTTAGCATTATTTCCTCAGGTGCTGTGGGACCTCGCTTTTGTCAAATTTCGTCAACAAGTAGTACCCTATAGGTTTTGATGAGTAAGTTTTATTACAGCCTATCAAAGTCACTGCTAAACATAAGCATCGCTATAAAATGCCTCATAAGGATGAACTGAAAATATTTGTCACGCTTGGCAGGCGAGTTGGCAACCGCAGTTCTGTTTTCTAACTAGAAAACTTTGCTGCCCATCACCTGGTTTGTTTTCCTCTGGCTTATTATGGCACCCACGGGACGATATCGGGCGAGATATTCTTACCACCACTACACGGTTAGATGAGTTAGTTTGAAGTATCAAAATATGTGACATAAATGTCGGTACTTATCTTTTGATTTCGTTGACTTAGAAACTTGAATTTTACATCTCAAGGATAATATTAAATACTTATAATTTATTATTATATTTCCTGTTTTGTATTCAATAAATTAATAAATAAGAACAATGGTGCATACCCCAAAGACAGTCGTGCCGAGAACACATGCGAAACCTAAAAATACCTGTACCCATCTCTTTACATTCTAGTTCTTCTTACAGACCTTGTTAAACATTTGACAGATATGAAACCGCAGAAGAAAGGTAAAGCGTCATGACACTAGGCGAAAAATATTGCGAACCTGATACAGCCTAACTTACAGATAATTAAACATTGGCAAGATATCAAGCGGTCAGACTATTTAATAAATTGCCAAATGATTTAAAATGCATAACAAATGTGACTATTTAATAAATTTAAAAGCAGATTGAGGTCGTATCTTCTGGATTTTTTATAGTGTAGAAGAATATATAAATTCTAATTGTGAAAATAATTATTTTGGATATGATAAAATATAGTAAAATAAATGACATATTTCTTTTGTAATCTTATTTTTGACATATTACTTTATTGTAATTTTATATTTTATATATCTTTATTGTAATTTATCATTTCCTATTATTGTAATTTAATTATTTTGACGTCGATATTTGATTAAGTATTGCATAAATGATAATGTTGTTTTTAAATCTTGTTGAATTAACATAATTTCCAACACAATTTATTTTGTTATTAATGGAATAAATTACTAAATGACTATAAAATATTATAGTTCCATATAAGTCTTTAATATTATAAGTATTTAATATTATTGTTAAATATAATGTCAAATTGTCTTTAGAGATACTTATGTGTAACTAATACCATAGTATGGATGTATTCTAGGTTTATCTGTAGTCTACTTCCTTTCCTGGAAAAATCGTAAAAAGTAAAAAGTATGTGCTTAAATGTTAAAGGTTAAATGAGTGTGTCAGTTCATAAGGATAATAATAAGAAACAATATTTTTAACCTACTGCGTTTTAACTAGTGAAATCCAGAAACCTTAACAATTATTTAAATTATCCGTTCCTAAGAAAAGAGTATTTTTAGGATGGACGGATCAACAGTCGAACGGATGGACGGACAACAAAGTTTTACTTTATGGATTTCGTTTTCCTTTGGAACCTTAAATGGAAATCAGAAAACGGCTTAAAACTTAGAATTAAACTACAAAGTAAGAGCTGCAAAATAAATGCTCTGTCTGCTATTTTCACGCGAACAATTTCTGAATTTATTGTAAATCCTGATCCATTAAAGATATTACCTTAAAGTACGACTTATTTAGTCTCGGATTATGGTAATCCTTAAAGGTGGCGCTTTGTTTTGGTGCTTATAATTTGGCGTATAAACTATAATATATAATAAATAAGACTCCTCTTGTACAGTTAGTAAAAAATCAACACTACACGGTACGACGCGATGCGATACAGTATAAAATATCAAATCAATCTATACTATACTACTATAATGGAACTCTAAAGAGATAATTTGGTGTTTCATTATAGTATCATTATAATATCATTCATTTCAGTTTAGTATAGTTGTGACTTTCACTAGTTTTAAGTAGAAGCCGAACCGTTAGAGCAAATATATCATCACGATATCGTATGTGTTTTTATTTTATTTAGGTTAGATTGTGTATTCATAATTACTACTGTAATTTATATTATTCATAGGCAAATTAACCGCTACCTCTTAACCAGGGGGAAAAGGCGCTTGAAGTGGTCTTCGAAGCCCCAACGACTGTCCAGGTGCCCAGGTGTTCATAAACTGTCCCACTCTAACTTTTGACCCACCCACACCGACGTACCAGTCGGGTTACTCCCCCAGCCCCGTAGTTTATGGAACCAGATTACCTCGATCTTATGAAGTCTTACATTAGCAGCCTATTGTAACTTCAGCTTCGTGATATGTTGATCTCTTTTGGTTCTAACACAACTCTGATTCAAATAGGTACGAATATCCTTGTTACAGATAATCACGCGCAAAAACTTTGCGAGAAGTACACAAAACATGTGACAAATTTGCAGTTACAGTCACACAGCGATCCAATACAATAAATTGTCGTGCTTCAATATTCACAGAAAAAGGAACAACTTTTTTAGTTACCTGACACTTGATGGTAAGTAGATGTTGTTAGCCTATACCCTATTCAATCACGATTAAGAAACAATGTGCACTTATGTTATCACCCTTAAAATGGGACAAATGCCGCGTTACAAGTAAAAAGGGTTTTCGAGTCTTGTCCTCACTCATTCGGAACACAACAGCATTGCTGCTATTTTACGTTGATGTTCTTTAAAACGTGGCTTTGGTCTAGCCGACCTACAAATATCTACTTGTTATAAATTACATAAACTAAACCCATAAATTTCTTATCATAAAGTTAAGTCCAATCTTATATGATAAATATATTTTACCAATTATGTAGATAGTGTTCAAACCCTTTACAAAGTATTCTCGGTAAATATTTCCTGACCTTTGTAAATAATGTTTACAACGGTTTTATGGACCATACAATGTGTAAATAAAATATTTCAGTGTGTTTTGCTACCTTTTCCTTATTTCGAAATAGGAAGCTTTAATTAAAGCTAATGCGATGAAACAACCTTTCTATATTTAACATTAAATTGTATTGATTTTCTATTCGGAATTAAACTATTTTTACTGGTAACCAGGCATTCTAACTTAGCTCTTAGGTGTGACAACGCCAAGCATTTTAATCTTAATCGATAACAGATGTTATGGGCGCATTGCCACCGTACGTGAATTGTATGCCCGTTCGTCACCCTTACACTATAAAAAGTTTATAGTTAAATACAATAACATATTCATTCCCTATATAAATGCCAAAATGTATATCGGTTTGATCTTTTTTTTCACGCACAGCAGGGCAACAAATCGATGGATTTTTTTGCATAGACGCTTTATAGACCGGACGACTTATGCTACTTTTATCGCAGAAAATTCACGGTTCCAGTGTGATAGATCTGGAGCGTTACTCTGATTTTTATGACGTTTTAGGTTCTGGAATAACACATCAGCTGTGATTTTTCACAATTATGTCGTTTTCCTCACTAACTACTAATAATAGGTAAAACAGTAATATAATATGCATACCATGATGATTTTCCGGTGCTGGCACAACAAAATCGTCACCGGCACGGACGCAATAGAAAATTCTGCAATACCTGTTGCAGGATATTGCAGAATTCCTCGTTCTCGGTGGCGGAAGGAGGAGAAGAAGGAGGAGGAGGTTGTGTGTCCAGCTAGCCGAAGCACATAGCCTTGCGCAGTTTTAGTTACAGATTTGTACGTGGAGGAAAGTTTGTTTTCAGACAAAGGCCGACCTAGTTCCGTGAGGAAAGATAGTCATTCATAGCGCAGTTAATTTTTCATATTTCTGAAAGCAGCGCTCTTTGTGCTTTATTTATCCTCGGCAAGCTGGATCTCAATTAAGACAAATTTTGCGAAACCATAATTGTATAGAAAAAGTCCCGACTTCAATGGAATTACTTTAGAAATTATTTTGTATTTTAGTTATTGAAATCGGCACACATTTTATTAAAGTAATTTTTTACCGTTTGGTGGACTAAAGACGAATATATTTTAAACGTGGTGAGCCGTATGCAACCATAATATGGTTTGTAGCACGATAAATCAGCTCGACCAGGGAAGGCTGTCACAGAATACCAGCGTAAAATAGCAGCTTAATGTTACTGTGTTCGTATAAGGTGATGTGAAACCGGAGACCCTTTTTGGGTATGAAGCATTCCATCTTAGTCCTCAGGATGGACAACAATTTGATTCTTAATCAAGGATAAATGTAGATGTCTGGGCTACAACATCTACTTACCATCAGAATGGACTGTGTGCTCGTTTGTCACACTTATTTTATAAAAAAAGAATTACGATATTAAAACTCAACGCCAACTTAGTTTAAATGTCGTCTAAATAGTTATTAAAACTTTAACAATATTTAACCGCTATTTATAGATATGGTACCACACCTGAAGTATATACTGCTAAATAGAAAAAGAATCATTAAAATTAGTTCACGATTGCCTAAGATATCGCATATACATACAAAAGTATATTATTAAGTCGAATTGAAAACTTCTTCTTTTTGAAGTCAGCGAAAATGGAAGCGTAACTTGTGTTCTATAGCATCGTTGGTCTAGTGGTCATAAAAGCGTCGGTTTCTGATCCCAGGGCGGGCTAAAAATCAGTTATTGGGTTTTCTGTCAAGAAATTCTCAGTGTCGTCCGAGGTCAGGAAGTTGGCGGTGTTACACCATGCCTCCAGAAAGTATGTAAAGCTGTTGTGCCTGAACATTCTCCGGTCGTGTCGGATTACCGTCCCATCATACTGAGTGAGGAATAGAGAATGCACCTATGCTTACGTATATAATTGAGCACTATAATCTGTGTTGCGCAGATGAAAACTGTCTCCGTTGATTCATAGTAGCGGCAAAGAGATCCATCATCCCATTTCGTTCCATCAGACTGTGGAATATTGTAAGCTCTTATGGCTTTCGATTCATGACGGTGTTACCTCGATGACGTATCGAAGTTGTAAGTCGTCTGGTATTGCGATCGTCAATGCGCTGCAAATTGATACGGATATGGATCCTTCTTACAAGGGAGGCTACGTTCAGCAAATTTTTAAGGGCTGATGACGATAATGATAATAAAGAACGTAATTTTCTTATTTAGTGTTTGCCATACAGTTCTATGTAAATTAGAAATTCAAACACGCCATACGAAATACAAAACATTAAACATGTACGCGGTAAAACTAACAACCCGAAGAGATGAGATCAAAGGAACAAACTAATTTAATAATTGTTTGTTAAGTAGCAGACAGTGAACTATGCTGCTGTATTTAAGACTTTGTTTATCGTGGTTGCTTGCCCACATATGTAAGTACACAAACAACCTACCGGATCTGTATAATTTAAATAAATAGTTAGGCGTTAATGTTTGTGCAAATAAGGATTCACTTGTTTTAACTTGGGGTATTTTGTGATATATTTCATTCATTAATTATAGCCTATAAAAAGTCCACTGCTGAACATAGTCCCCGACCACAGATTGCCTCATAAGATTTTGCCTTAGGGTGGCTCACACCGAGACGCGACGCTACTCGACGCGCACTTTTTAAGATAGTGATACAAAATATAACTTTATTTACTACATAAAAAATACATATTTATTGAGATAATTCGAAAATGCCTCGCGATGTTACGTTACGCCGCGCTGCGCCTCGAGATGTCTAGCGGCGTAGTGCGGCGTATCACGACGCAGCGGTGCTTCGTCGGTAGGCGCAGCATACGAAAGCCGTGCGCTGCTAGTGACTTCACGTGCGCCTCGCGACATCGCGATGCGTATCTCGGCGGCGCGCTGTGCGGTGAGAAACCACTGGCCTCTTCAAGCATCGTCGCGTCGTGCCGCTTCTCGGTGTGAACTGACCCTTAGTTGTCACGCTTAGTAGGCAGGTTGGCAACCGCAGATTTTCATTATTTTGGGTTTTTATCAGGAAGATGCTGCCTTTCTTCGGTTATGGTTTTCTGTATCCTTTTACGATACAATCGGGATGATATGGGTGAGTAGACATTTTAACGCCGCCACTACACACAAATCAATTTTCCGGTGTATGCCTAATCCAAAATATATATGGTAGGCGGGTTGGCAAATGCATTTTTTTATTATTTTTAGTTATTAAGTTTTGTTGATGCTGCTGCCCATCTCCTGTTTCAGTTTCTCTTTGTCGCCTCTTACGATACAAACGGGATGATATGGGTTAGTGGATATTCTTGCCACCTACAAATCAATTTTCCGGTGTACTAATCAATATATATATATATATCTTATAATACATAACTAGCTTCAGCAGACAACGTTCTGTACTTTCCGGTAGGTGACGCAAAGCTTTTGTACGCATTCTCTTCGGGCTTTTTACTGAATAAATATAAAACGACTTTTACTACCTAATGACTAACATAATAAATTCTGAATGGAATAGAATTTATTAATAATTCACTAAGCGCTACCTATCGAATAGCATAGCATAACATATTACATCCGTTATTCAGATTTTCAATAATGTAGGTTTTAACTTGGGGTATTTTGCATATATTTCATTCATTAATTGTACAGCCTATAAAAAGTCCACTGCTGAACACAGTCTGATCCACAGATTGCCTCGTAAGATTTTGCCATAGGGTCAGCTTACACCACAGCACACACAAAGGTGTGTAGAATGTAGTAGGAAAAAAGTTTTTTTTGACTATGAATTCAGAAGTTAAGTATATGCTATGCTAATTAGCAAACCCGATTATTTACACGTTATCAAACAATATTTGAGCTAGCTAAATCAAATTTAAAAATAAGTGGGCGTGATTATTGCGTGATATTGCGATCCGATGAGCATAAGTGTCATTTGAGATTTAAAGTTATACCTAAAATTAAATGTGATTATGATAGGGCTTGACTTTGAATCGAACTTGTTTTTTTTTTTTGAATGGATGACGAATGCCGTAAATTAACAAAGATAAAATTAATTTCTGTACAATAGGTACGTATAACAATGTAAGTACGAAAATTAGATTCATAAATTATAGGTAAGACCGGGTCTACATTTGATCGTCTTGATGTATCGTATCGAGTAATTGTATTATAAGAATGGATTTCTGTTTCTATCAAATTGTGTCGCTAGTTGTTTCGTGTTAAGAAAACACGTCCACAATTAACCATATCGTATTATGTCAGCATATCGGAATAACGTTCTTCATATGTACAATGGACGTTAAACGCTACGAACTTATAAAACTGCGATGCGGCGTGAAGGATATTAAGCAAAACCGACAAGAGATGGTACGTCGCGTATCAGGTATTGTATTACATCGTCATGTGGCAATACTATCAAAATAACGATACTACCTATCACGATACGTGTATCTGATACGAGTGCACCAGATACGAGGTTTTATCCGGAATAGACGTATCAGATACGGTATCACAACGGCGTATCACTTGATCGTGTGTAATTTTTAACTCAAACTGGTGATCGTGATACACGTCGGCGCAACGCGACGGGTTAGCACCAAAAATGCTGTAATGAAAATGTCAGTCGGATTGAAAGCCAAACTTATCTTTGCAGTATAAAATAATTCTCCCATAGTCCCATAGTCTACATGACGGTCGATGATCTAATTATAAATGTTAGTTTATAATCACCAAAATAATGGTTTAGCCCAAATTAACGTTTCCTCATAATGCCATGGGACCTCGCTTTTGTCAAATTTCGTCAACAAGTAGTACCCTATAGGTTTTGATGAGTAAGTTTTATTACAGCCTATCAAAGTCCACTGCTAAACATAAGCATCGCTATAAAATGCCTCATAAGGATGAACTGTAAATATTTGTCACGCTTGGCAGGCGAGTTGGCAGTTCGCAGTTCTGTTTTCTAACTAGAAAACTTTGCTGCCCATCACCTGGTTTGTTTTCCTCTGTCGCTTATTATGGCACCCACGGGACGATATCGGGCAGAGGATATTCTTACACCGCCGCTACACGGTCAGATGAGCAGAAGAAAGGGTAAAGCGTCGCGACTTGCCGGCGAAAGATATTGCAGACCTGATACAGCCCTAACACAGATAATTAAACATTGTGCAAGATATCAAGCGGTCAGACTATTTAATAAATTGCCAAATGCATTAAAATGCATAACAAATGTGATCAATTTAAAACAGAATTGAGTCGTATCTTCTGGAAAAATGTTTAGTGTAGAAGAATATGTAAATTCTAATTGTAAGAAATAATAATTTTGGACTGATGATAAAATATAGTTAAATAACTGACATATTTCTTTTTGTAATCTTATTATTTTGACATATTTCTTTATTGTAATTTTATATTTTTGACATATTTCTTTATTGTAATTTTATCATTTCCTATTATTGTAATTTAATTATTTTGATGTCGATATTTGATTAAGTATTGCATAAATGATAATGTTGTTTTTTTAAATCTTATTGAATTAGCTAGTAATTTCCAACACAATGTATTTTGTTATTAATGGAATAAATGACTAAATGACTATAAAAAATATTATAGTTCCATATAAGTCTTTAATATTATAAGTATTTAATATTATTGTTAAATATAATGTCAAATTGTCTTTAGAGATACTTATGTGTAAAGCATAATACCATAAAGTATGGATGTATTCTAGGTTTATCTGTAGTCTACTTCCTTTCCTGGAAAAAATCGTAAAAAGTAATAAGTATGTGCTTAAATGTTAAAGGTTAAATGAGTGTGTCAGTTCATAAGGATAATAATAAAAGCATATTTATTAACCTACTGCGTTTTAACTTAGTGAAATCCAGAACCTTAACAATTATTTAAATTATCCGTTTCCTAAAAGAGTATTTTTTAGGATGGACGGATCAACGGTCGAACGGATGGACGGACAACAAAGTTTTCCTTGGATTTCGTTTTCCTTTTGAACCTAAAATGGAAATCAGAAAACGGCTTAAAAACTTAGAATTAAACTACAAAGTAAGAGCTTTACAAAATAAATGCTCTGTCTGCACTATTTTCACGCGAACAATTTCTGAATTTATTGTAAATCCTGATCCATTAAAGATATTACCTTAAAGTACGACTTATTTAGTCTCCGGATTATGGTAATCCTTTTTAAAGGTGGCGCTTTGTTTTGGTGCTTATAATTTGGCGTATAAACTACATCAATATAATAAAATAAGACTCCTCTTGTACAGTTAGTAAAAAAAATCAACACTACACGGTACGACGCGATGCGATACAGTATAAAAATATCAAATCAATCTATACTATACTTTTTTACTATAATGGAACTCTAAAGAGATAATTTGGTGTTTCATTATAGTATCATTATAATATCATTCATTTCAGTTTAGTATAGTGTGTGACTTTCACTATAGTTTTAAGTAGAAGCCGAACCGTTAGAGCAAATATATATCATCACGATATCGTATGTGTTTTTATTTTATTTAGGTTAGATTGTGTATTCATAATTACTACTGTAATTTATATTATTCATAGGCAAATTAACCGCTACCTCTTAACCAGGGGGACAAGGCGCTTGAGTGGTCTGAAGCCCCAACGACTGTCCAGGTGGAGACCTAGGTATTTCATAAACTGCCCCACTCTAACTTTTGACCCACCCACACTGACGAGTCAGGTTGTTCCCACCCCGTAGTTTATGGAACCAGATTGCCTCGATCTTATGAAGTCTTACATTAGCAGCCTATTGCAACTTCAGCTTCGTGATATGTTGATCTCTTTTGGTTCTAACAAAACTCTGATTCAAATAGGTACGAATATCCTTGTTACAGGTAATCACAAAAACTTTGCGAGAAAGTACACAAAAACATGTGACAAATTTTGCAGTAACAGTCACTGCGATCACAATACTATAAATTGTCGTAACTTCAATATTCACAGAAAAAGGAAAAACAACTTTTTTAGTTTACCTGACACTTGATGGTAAGTAGATGTTGTGCCCATATATCCTATTCAATCACGATTAAGAAACAATGTACTTATGTTATCACCCTAAAATTAGGACAGAATGCCGCGTTACCAGTAAAAGGGTTTCGGGTCTTGTCACTCATTTCGGAACACAACAGCATGTGCTATTTTACGTTGATGTTCTTTAAGAACGTTTTACACGGTCTAGCCGACCTACAAATATCTATGTGTTATAAATTATAAACTAAACCCATAAATTTCTTATCATAAAAGTTAAGTCCAATCTTATATGATAAATATATTTTACTTAATTGTGTAGATATTGTAACAAGCCCACAGTATTCGTAACTATTCCCGACCTTATAAATAATGTTTACCAACGGTTTTATGGACCTTACAATGTGAGTAAATAAAATATTTCAGTGTGTTTTGCTACCTTTTCCTTATTTCAAAATAGGAAGCTTTAATTAAAGCTAATGCGATGGAAACAACCTTTCTATATTTAACATTAAATTGTATTGATTTTCTATTCGGAATTAAACTATTTTTACTGGTAACGAGCATTCTAACTTAGCTCTTAAGTGTGACAACGCAACTACATTTTAATTCTTAATCGATAACAGATGTTATGGGCACAGCATTTACTTACCGTCACGTGAATTGTATGCCCGTTCGTCACCCTTACACTATAAAAAGTTTATAGTTAAATACACTAACGCATATTTATAACCCTACCTATATTATAATGCCAAATGTATATCGGTTTGATATTTTTCACGCAGCAAGGGCAACAAATCGATGGGATTTTGCATAGAGACGCTATAGACCGGACATTGACTTATTTTTATCGCAGAAAATTCACGGTTCCAGTGTGATAGATCTGGAGCGTTACTCTGATTTTTTGACGTTTTAGGTTTTGGAATAACACATCAGCTGTGATTTTCCACATTATGTCGTTTCCTCCACTAACTACTAATAATAGGTAAAACAGTAATATAGTATGCATACTACATGAGTAAGTTTTCCGGTGCTGGCACAACAAAAATCGTCACCGAGCACGGACGCATTAGAAGGAATTCTGCAATACCTATTGCAGAATCTATTGCAGAATTCCTACGTTCTCGGAGGCGGAAGAGGAGAAGGAGGAGAAGAAGGAGGAGGAGGTTATTAATCATCATGCTTGAGCATAGCCTTGCCCAGTTTTAGTTGCAGATTTAGCCGTGGAGGAAAGTTTGTTTTTTCAGACAAAACCCGACCTAGTTCCCGTGAGGAAAAAGATAGTCATTCATAGCGCAGTTAGTCCTTTCATATTTCTGAAAGCTTAGCCTTTCTTTGTGCTTTTTATTTATACTCGGCGGCTGGATCTCAATTAAGACAAAATTTTGCGAAACCATAGTGTATAGAAAAAGTCCCGACTACAATGGAATTACTTTAAGAAATTATTTTATTATTTTTAGTTATTGAAATCGGCTTTTACATTTTATTAAAAGTAATTTTTTTTACCGTTTTGAGTGGACTAAAGACGAATATATTTTAAACTATATAGTATAACTATATAATAATATGGTTGTAGCACGAATGAGTCGGCTCGACCGGGGAAGGCTGTCAAAGAATACCAGCGTAAAATAGCAGTTTAATGTTACTGTGTTTTATATGGTGAGTGTAGAGAACTGGAGATCCTTTTTACTGGGTATGAAGCATTCCATCTTAGTCCACAGGATGAATAACGATTTGATTCTTAATCAAGGATAAATGTAGATGTCTATGGGCCTCAGCATCTATTTACCATCAGGTGGACTGTGTGCTCGTTTGTAACACTTATTTTATAAAAATTACGATATTACAAACTCAACGCAACAGTTTAAATCGTAAATAGTTACATTAAAACTTTCTTTCAATATTTAACCGCTGTTATAGATATGGTACCACACCTGAAGTATATACTAAATAGAAATAAT
The DNA here is from genome assembly GCA_029286625.1 of Parnassius orleans. Taxonomy (NCBI): domain Eukaryota; kingdom Metazoa; phylum Arthropoda; class Insecta; order Lepidoptera; family Papilionidae; genus Parnassius; species Parnassius orleans. Next base: position 173,208 of record JAGSMP010001358.1, read on the forward strand.
CATTAAAATTAGTTCACGATTGCCAAGATATCGCATACATACAAAAAATATTATTAAGTCGAATTTCCTTCTTTTTGAAGTCAGCAATGGAATGTGCTTATTGTTATAGCATCGTTGGTCTAGTGGTCGTAAAGCGTCTCGGGTTCAGATCCCAGGGCGGGCTAAAAATCAGTTATTGGGTTTTCTGTCAAGAAATTCTCAGTGTCGTCCGGGTCAGGAAGTTGGCGCACCACCATGCCTCGGAAAGTATGTAAAGCTGTTGTGCCTGAACCTCCGGTCGTGTCGGATTACCGTCCCATCATACTATGAGAGTGAGGAAGAAATGCACCTATGCTTACGTATATATTTGAGCACTATAATCCTGTGTTGCGCAGATGGCTTGTCTCCGTTGAGAATGCCGGCCGTGACCGAAATTCGGTTTGGAAGACATTATGTTATTTAGTTGAAACTAATTTCCTATATTTATTGCATCCTTAATAAAAATTGTACTTAATATCTTTTTGAGAAAGTTTTATACCTCATAGTAGGTTTCGAACGTAACACAACTTACGTAATATTTAAGATCTTTTTACTCATTCAGCGTGCGAAGTATTTTCGTAATAAAGTTATAAATTGAAATAAAACGTCTTAATCGATGCGTAAATGTCCACTGCATTTGTTGCAGGGAGGATCTGCTATATACATCACTCTTGACAAGCAGTGTATAAATAAGCAATAGCCATCACCATTATCATCATCATCACAGCTTTCACAAGTCCACTGCTGAAAATATGCCTCACCATGAATGAAAAACAAGTGTCTGAGTCATTTGTATCCATTTACTTCCTGCATATGTTACAAGGTTATCACCTAATATGACTGTCCCAATGCAACTACAACTTCTTACTGATCGTTAGGCAGTACAGCCAACCGGATATCTTTATTTCCAATTCCTTCGTTAAGCGTAGCTCTCTCCGTACCTGGCAATAGTAATAAATCTTATACCAACCCACCAACATAAGTAAAAATAGGCCCGGATGCTTTTACATGACCAATTATGTATTTAAATCACCACATTTCTACACATTCATTGAATAGATTGCTTCTGCCGTAACATTTTAGTACCTCATCGATTCAATTGAAACGTCAATTCGTTAATCCTGATGGATAGGCAGCTACAGTCATTGATCGGCGCCTGTTTGATGTACTTAATGAATGCTTCAGACTAATATTAAGAAATAAATTATTATTTTTAATTTATTACTTTCATTTCTTGTTCGTTTGTTTCCTATCTCATTATTTATCTGAAATTTAAATGAAAATATATAAAAAAATCGTGTTTATCTTTTTATGCGAAATGTGGGGACGGATTATCTTTCGCCAGGAAGCGCATAATGGCTTATCACTTGAAGATTTACTCGTACCGGTAAGCGAAGTGTAAGATGGCCCCCGACTAGAAGGAGCGACGACTTGGAAAGAGATGCAAGAAGTTGATGTATGAAGGTAGCTCAAGATCGTATTTTGTGGTATTGTGGGAGAGTCCTATGTTCAGCAGTGGACTTGGGAAGGGCTAGAGGACATTACTGCGTAAGCGTGACGATTTAGGCAAATCGTCCTTACGACGAAAGAGCCCCATATCCAGGCATGGTTGAAAACTATTTAACAAGCTTATCACTATAGGCGAATGTTGAAATTCCTAGAGAGATATCATGGTTTCTGATTAATAAGTATTCTTCAAGTAGTTAACGATTCTACGCTCCGTAGCGCAAGAGAAACCATCCCCACATTACCTTGTTTGTCGTAAGAAGCGACTGTGAAACACTGAAAATTCCCTAAAAGAGTACTAAGATTACCTCGTCGTTATCGGTAAAACGAGTATCCAATTTTCTACGCTCACTATACGAAATACGGCAGTTATTTATTTTTATTATTTTGCTACTATTTTACGCTGGTATTGTTTGAGCGAAAAGATTTGTTTGCAGTTATATAGCTACTGTCCGCCTGTAATTTTACTTGCTAACTATTCTTTTTGAAAGCTACTATTGAACATAAGATTGTCTCATAAGGGGTGTATTTGCAATAGTTGCCACGCTGCCACGCAGTTTTTAATATTATTATGGCAGCAGCGAATACGTGTCTCCAGGTGTGTTTCCCTCTGCCACCTCTAACGACGCCCACTATATGGAGTAGTGGATATTTTTACACCGCAAGTAATTAGTGTAAGAATATCCGTTACCCCTTACGTTGTTTATGAGTAATCGCATTTAATAGCAGCAGGATTCATAGCAAGCCCTACATATTTAAATATTTCAGCAAATTAAGTTCAAGGATTTTTCATTTCGTGAACTATAGCAATATTTATTTATTAAATCTTCACGCCTTTAATACCGTCAAGCCAGTAATCACCGAGGGTGTAGTTAGAGTCCAGGGGGTGAGATGTCACAACCCATCGCTTACGCAATAACAAACATGATATCCTATTAATCATCTTTTAAGTTAAGCTAAGCAAGTAACACTATTAGCACATTCTTTTTAGTTATAAGTCATACACTAACATGAGGCTTATAAGTATTTTTTGTTAAAGGTCCTACATAAATGTGGGAGATATAAGTTTCAGACCAACACGGGACAAAAGGGGTAGAAATCGGTATCCTAGTAACGCTGTGAACCCTCATAAGGTCGGTTATCTTCTTGTATGTGAAAAAATGAATATACTTCACATATTATGTGTCCTTTCCTGTGGGTTTTTACGCCGTGTAGTGGTGACGTAAGAGAATGCATCACCTCCCGCAGGTGTTGTAACAGGCGATAATAGAAATCGCAGAAGGATCTTATGGCGTTTTCTCTTATCTTCTTTAGACTTAGGCGGGAGTAGCCTCAAAGTACGAGACGTTTGGTACTAACTAGCGACCTGCCCCGGCTTCGCCTGGATAGGATCTATTAATGAGGCCTTATTTAGTTTTAGATAATCAAAGACGTCTTTCAATATCTTCATCAATCAAAGATTAATTTTATACATTTTTTCGTGATAAAATATAGCCTACATAGATTACTCCTGGCTATGCTCTCTATCTGTTCGTGAAGTTTCATTATAATCGAATCAGCCATTTCAAAGACTAGCCCGGACAGACCGACAGACAAATAAAATTAATAATAGTTATTCATGTCTTAATAGCATGCAAATAACCCCCTTAGCTTAATATAAGGCAGTTATTTTGATATTACAGGCAAACACTTGAATTTTATTTAAATGTATAGATCTATACTGGGTGTTACAAAACTACCCGTAAAGCCGAAAGGAGGTTAAATGGGTCCTTATAACGAGTTCATTCACAATATTTAAGAACAGTAGTAACGCTGTATAACATACCCCAAAAAAATAAAAAAAATATTATTATTTTCACTGATATGCAGACCCTATTTCAGTAAAATTAAACAGTAAACTACGCAGAATGTACCTACATTTCTACCTAATTCGCGGAACGATAAAATTTTAAAAGACCTAATCTAACGAAACAACCTAAACGAACACTTAATTTTTCATAATAAACGTCAAATTTACAGAAACGGCTCAAAGTGTGCTCCGCCTTGCTCAATACACAACCTCGCTCGTCGGGATATGGTTTGTGTGGCATTTCGCACCATCATCGATGTTATTGATGCGAAAACCGATCTAACACGCTGTTCCATCTCGGCAACCGTTGGGCATTCGGAGAAATACACTCAGTCCTTCACATAACCCCACAAAAAGAAGTCCAAGGGTGTGAGGTCCGGAGAACGAGCAGGCCATAGCACCGGTCCCCCGCGGCCGATCCATCCTCGCGGAAAGCGAACGTTAAGATGTTCTCGTACGTTGCGAGCAAAATGTGTCGGAACTCTATCATGCTGAAACACCATGTTTCTTTGGTTCTTAAAGTAATCCCAGTCAGCCACAGGAAAGTCGTCAATCGTCTCTTCGAATTCCGTTTGTAAAAACGTTAGATAGTTGCTACCGTTCAGACGCGATGGCATTATGACGGGACAAATGGCATGCCCGTCATAAAGGCCAGCCCACACATTCAGCCGCCAGTGGTGTTGGAATCTGCCCTGCCGTGAATCATGTGGATTCACACAACCCAAACGTGATCGTTATGCGTATTTGAAAGTCCTGACCTCGTGAATGTTGCCTCGTCCGTCCAAAGAACATAGTTTACGTAATTAGGGTTTTCCTCTAACTGCCTGAGTTATCACTCGCAGAAGTTCCTCCTGGGTGCAAAATCGGAGGGTATCAGCTCCTGTGTACGGCGATAGTGATAAGGGTGACGATTGTCGTCACGAACAATTCGCCAAACTGCAACATGGTTTATACCGAATATTGTTCGGCTCGCCTCATACTTGTGGTCGGCTCTTCTTCAAAATGCTCTAACACTAATTCAGCCTGCCTGGCGTCGACTGTGCTTGGACGTCCACTTCCAGTAGACCGATGAAAAGAGCCGGTGGAATGTAGTCGTCTTGACATGTTCAGAAAACACTGGTACGAAGGCAGCCGTCGCTGTTCATTAGGTGGTCTACCATCGATAAATCGTTGCCGATACAGTTTGCGAGCACGATTTAAATTGCTATCTTCATGGCCTACGCATAACATCATATCGTAATATTCCGAGTTAGAAAGCATCGTTATTTTGCAAAAAATGTTGGAAAAAGAACTCGAAACAGTTGTAGGATAGCAATTAGAAAATTTGAAATTGACAACATATTTTTTTTTCGAACTTGATATTTTTTGAAGCCAGTAATTAAGTATAATAACATCCTTGTATTGAGGTAGCAAACATTTATGAATGAAAAATAGAAAAACTATTAAAGTAGACAATTAATAGGTAAAATAGGTACGTAGGACTTTCTGTTAAATAATCTGGTTCCCTGACATGACAGCTTACTAGGGTTGATAAAATTTTTGGCTTTGATAATTAATTATATTTTTTACGGGGTATTTTGTAACACGTTGTATATGCGCTATCCGCCAATCCGACAACCAAACGTGGCGAATAAGACAAAACTTTCCTACGACGGGAGTTGCCATGTCCAACAGAATACTTTAACCTGCTGATAAAGAAGAAGAGCCCGTTTTTGCTCTGTTCTTTTGCCATGGGAACTGGGTTTTATAAAGGTCATACATATTGCATGGTTTAATTTTACCTTTTACTTTCTATGAAAGTTCCGTTTTGTGTATGAAAAATCGGGGGTCTTTTCGATCAAAGAATTTAAGCTGTCGTCATCGTTTGATTTTGGACAAACAATGAACAGTGTAAATATGAACAACAATAAAAATTTCAGATTATAGTTCATTTCTTATCAAGAACTTAATATTTTCGCATTATACACACGTATTATTGACGTGGAAATCTTTCCAATTTTCATAGAGATCATGGGAAATGCCAGAAAAATCTTATGGCTTACTATAGATGATTTAACCATTTCGTATACATCAGGTGTAAAATATCTATTACGGGTGTCGATTAAGGCAAATACTCCCTACAACGGGAAAAGGAGAAAAGAGAGAGAGACCGGAGAGACGAGCAACCATATTCATTTTGACACCATGTTGTCTTTTACGGGTCGATGAAGAAGAAGAAAATGAATTAAATAAACAAAAAAAATGTTAAGCCTGTAAACACATAATATTTTTCCCACTAACTAATTCAATGCCCGCAATTGAATGTCTAGGCTATCGAGTTATTTATGAAGTACACCTTTATTGATTTTATGATGCGGGTACTTAACAATTTATTGTTATCGATATCAGATTTATTTGTTACTAGCTGTTCCACGCGACTTCGCCCGCGTGTAATTTAGGTATTTTTTTTGCGCGGAGCCCTTATCCTTTTTTTTTAATAAAAGTAGCCTTAGTTACTCCTTATAACATCAGCTGTCTGCCAGTAAAAGTTCCATCAAAATCGGTCCAGCCGTTTCGGAGATTAGTCAGAACAGACAGACAGACAAACAAAAATTTAAAAAATTGTATTTTTGTTATAAGTACCGTATATACTTTCATATGCATTTCGTAAAAAGCTGTTATTTTGCCATTACAAACAGACACTTCAATTTTATTTATTTGTATAGATTGTAAAAATATTTGATTAATTTGAGATTGAGAAATACGACTAATTGTTATTGAGAGTAATACTTATGAAATGACTCTTATATTTGTTTATATTGTATATCATATATGAAATCGATTAAAGTCTGTACGGTGAGAGTTGATAAAAAAGCAGGGTTCCGTTAAAATTTGCAGCCCGCTAATTATTTTTGCTGATAAATATCAAAAATTCCGCCGCTTCGCCGCTAAGAATCAAAATGCAGATACGTTGACACCCTAAAGGACACTAACACGGAATCCCTCGTTTCCAGTAAAAATGGTCTCTAGATCTCTGCACTCATCATACGAACATAGTAGCTTTAAGCTGCTACTTTACGCTGGTATTTTGTGAGAGCGTGGTCTTCCCTCGGTCGAGCTGACCTATTTGTGGTACAACCATAATTACGCTGAATGGTTTGTCACGTGTGATTAATGAACAATCTATATTAACTCAAATACAACGCACATTATCGGAGATTGAAAAAACTAATCACACATTCTACTTTATTATTATAGGCTTTGTAAATATATTGCGTATCTTATATTGGAATAAGCGATTGAAACAATAAAATAGAAGTAAATTGAGTCTATAAGTCTCTAGGAGTCTATAATAAGCTCACTGAGGCTCAGACCATTTTTCATCTTGAGATATTTGAATTAAAATGATTGCTTTATATAGTATAAAGCAATCATTTTCAACTTCAGAACACTCTATATAGAAAATTTTGTGTTCCTAAAGTCTTTTAAATAATTTTTGTATGCTGTGAACACAATGTCATAAATGATAAAAAAATAAGGCTATGAACCGTATGTTTTCCCATTTTAAACTATACGAGTATATTTTTATTATAAATAGATAAAAGAGCCTTTTTAACGCTTGAAATGTTAAGAATGCTGTTATCAGTGAAGAGTCATGTATATACATGATCGCTTTAAAAGTACGCCCTCATAAGTCGGAATCGACACACTGTGATACTATTGGCACTAAATATGAAGTTTTATTTTTATTTTCCTTTTATACGGTTGTGTTTTTGGATTCGTACGTGGAGTAGAAAGTGGATACAGAACTTATGAGAATCACAAATATATTAAAGTTCAAGGACATAGGACGGGAATAGAAAAATTAAAATCAGCATTACAAAAAAAAGATGTAGGTTCTTTCTTTTGATATTTTCGTTTTTATATACAATACAAGATAGAATTAAAACTTCTAATTTGAATATATTTTAGAACTCATTGGTCTATAGTGACACTCGAGATGGAGCCGAAATTGTTGTGGCACCCGATTCAGAAATACTTTTTAATAAAATAATTGCTACAGAGAATTTGAATGCTACAGTCTTGTACAACGATATTTCAGAGTAAGTTTTTAAATCGAATTTTATGGAATTACTAACAATGGTTTGGTTGTATTTGTGGATGGTAAGAATTGAATTTATACCATTTTTGTATGCTGCCAGAAAAGAACATAATATTACAATTTTAATTTTATAGGATAATTGTTATGGAAAAGTCGATGCGCCGACGTAATCGCGAATTTTCATGGACTGCTTATTACGACATTGATGATGTAAGTAACTTTATGTTTAACGTTCTACTTCTTCATAAGCCCATTAATGTCCGCAGCTTGAAGTGGGCAGCTTCTGTTTAAGAAAGGATTTGCTGTAATCGCCACATTTAACAGGTGGATTGGCGATCGCTGTTTCAGACTTGTACGTGTGACTCTGCTCCCTTCACAAGTCTTTGTATTATTGAATATGTTTAAAGATAGAATCACTGAGCCACAGCAACCACTTACCATCAGGTGGGCTGTGTGCTCGTTTGTTACCTTTATCTTTTAAAAAATAAAATTATATCAGAAAATTTAAAGTGCTATCCTATGAATGTTTTTAGCTGCCGTATCAGTTATTAGATCTGAAGACCTGGGCATACATTTATAAAGGATTAAACGGTGGAAAAAATATATTTCTCCTTAAAATTACTAATAGCTATTGTTAACAGTGAGCGTAAAAGCAAATGAAACAGCTGTTTTCTACAATATGAACGAAGTTTGAATTTATTAGCAACATTAATCAAAGTCTTTTATATCGCTGACAAAATAGATTAAAATGTTTATTTTTAATAACCGTTTCATTCAAGTAAAAATATGATTAGAGTTTTTACTTATAACAAGTTGATCCTTTTACATCTTAATTATTATTAATGGATAAAAACGGGTTGGTAAACTTGATTCTAAGAAGACCTTGATCATGTAAGCATTAAGTTTCTTAGGTTTAATGCTAAGAACAACTTATTAAAGTCAGGGTTAATCCCTATAAATTTAACTTTAAATATGGTTAAACTTAGTTGCGAGCACATACGTTTAACAAATATGCTAAGACGAATATAGAAGTCTTAACTCTAACTTCTAATAGTAGTTATTACAATCTTCATTTTCTTAATTAGTCTCTTGAATCCACGGTTGGAATATAGTAAAGTAAAGTAAAGTAAAGTTTCAGCCTATATTCGTCCCACAGCTGGGCACAGGCCTCCTCTTTTTGGGAGGGTTTTAGGGCAAGGTAATGTCCGTCGCGCTGCCCCAATGTTTGTTGGCGAACTTCACATGTTTTCGATATATTTTTTCTTATATCTCAGATATACAGGTTTTTTCACGATGTTTTCCTTCACCGCCGAGCACGTGGTAAATCAAAACTTAAAATTTCAGTTAACAATTTCATTGGTGCCGGCGGTAATCGAACCCGGGTTGCTCGCTTACTGTGAAATTTACAGCGAGCGCTTAGCCCCTGAGCTACCACGGCTCACGGTTGGAACATAATATGTATTTAAAAAAATATATCAAATGATTCTTTAAGATAGATACTAGGTGTAGGATTTTGTGTCCTGTCTAGGTGTTTCACTGGGCAAGTACCAACCTTCTTCTTTTTCTGCTGCCAAGCGTGCGTCTACTGCTGACATTCCGATCTAAAGGGTAAAGAGAGCTAGTATAATTGCAGGTTGTGACAAATTATGTCTCAGTTCTTAGAGGTGACAAAGCATCTGTAGTTTTCTTTGTATGATGTTGATTGGAGGTGACCATGGGCTGCAGTAGCCACAGCCACACTAGCTTATATCAGGGCTGTTAGTTCGTTTGTCATTTCAATATTATAAAAAAGGTGGCACTACCTATTTGAACTCATTTACCTATTTTCACATATTTTACTTCATTATTTGCGTACCCAGCTGGGTGCGATTTGGTAAGAACAGGGACGATACCCTCACAGTGATTATTCTTGTTTCAACCTTTCTATCTGTGAGGCTTGGGATCGTACGCGGACGTGAGCTTGGTATTTTCATAATAAAGTTGGCATTGTCTCTCTTTTACACTTATTAGTGTTATATATAAGTTTTAAATTATTAGTATACATTCCATCGTTTGTTATACACAGATTTATACAAGTTAGAAGTATGTTCCTTAATTACGATTGGCAGGTGGATAAGTACTCGTAGTAAGGAAACTAAAAATTGATCGAGGGATTCCGGGTATATCTTCATACATCGTCACTGGAAAGGCAAAAATACTCAACCGCCAGAAACTGTCATAATTTTTTACTAGTCAATCAATTTACATACGCTAAAGACAAAGAAAATGTTATATTTTTATATTATGGCTCACCTGCGATTTAAAGTTTCTTTTTTTGTACAAAAACTGTCACAACTTTTTTCAAGTTAATCAATTTACATACATACGTTAAGGACAAAAATATTTTTTTTTTATCAATAGCATAAAATTGACATATTATTGACGCCTGTATTTTTAGATATAGCTGTCGCTTTAGTATAAATGCTCTCTACACTTCGTAAAGAAAAAGTACTTATCGTTGTAAAAAAAAAAGAACTTCAGTAACTTGAAACACTAACAGCTGATATCTTTTTTGATTTAACCTATGATAAAATAATGTGAGCTGAATTATTTTTATAGTAATATCATTCATACATTATAATAAGTCTGAAATAAAGACTAAAATAAAATGACGTATAGCATTTTGTTGTTATACTGTGTTTATGACAAATTAATTAATAGTAAAAAACATTTTTATAAAACAGCCTTCTATTTAAGTACTCTAAAAGAAAATAGACTTGATACTAAATCAAACCCATGAATTTATTACGTTACACAATTTATATGATATAAAAGCTTGGCACGTGATTTATATCAATATCTTCAAGGCAAATTGTTTTTAGTTGTTGGAAAGTCCAATTGTACGCATAAACTAAAAATGTTCCATGTGATAGATATAATTTTTTTTAACTTATCACGATACGACATGTTTATTGAACTACATATTTTAAGGACTGTCTTAAGGGACTGACACACTTAATAAATTAATTCTCGCAAACACTAACGTAACATAATGCAATGCGTGTGTACATTTATATTTTATTCTTTCAGATTTATGGCTTCTTGAGGAACATGAGTAAAACGTATTCGGAATGGTCAGAACTTATCGTGGGCGGCCAGAGCTATCAGGGCCGCTCGATACTAGGGCTGCGGATCAATACGCCCGGGCGAAAGGACTTAACTAAGCCGGTCGTCTTTATTGAATCCGGTATCTATACATAATATTCTTTGTATTATATGGATTTGTGTACAGCAAAGGAGTTGAATAATTTGCCGGCATTTGTCTTTCATTCTGAGTACAACAGGCTTTTGTTAACCTAAGTCAGTGCGCTTTGTTATCTTTGGCTGCATCACTAGTTATCATGTGGGATAATAGCAAAGCTAGTTTCTACCGTTAAACGTTGTATAGGCACGCTGCAGCTATCTTATGGCTGTAGCACGTATGTGTCGGCTCGACCGGGGTACTGTTTCGTATGGTGAGTGTAGAGAACCGGAGATCTTTTTACTGGAATCGAGGCATTCAATCTTAGTCCTCAGGGGTAACAACGCATCTGCATTTTGATTCTTAATCAAGGATAAATGTAGATGTCTATGGGCCACAGCATCCACTAATTATCAGGTGGACTGTGTGTTCGTCGAATAAGGGTGACATTATTATAAGAAAAAACCACAGGCATATAATGATTAATTAATTGTGTATATTAAGGTTGTAGCAACTATATTTTAACTCTAAAGAAAACAAGAATTTATTTATCTTTAGCTACATTGTCGTTTGATTTTATAATAATTAGTAAAGCATTTTTGAGAAAAGATTAACATGGATCTTTATAAAATATCAGAAGATAGAAATCATTTTATTGGCACAGAACAGGGACAAGAATTGAAAAGCCAATAAAAATTATGAAGGTCTTTATTAAAGAAGCAAGCAAAGTAGTGGATCATAAACTGACCCTGTGACCATTTGAAGGTCGACAGAATTCGTCAGTCATTTACATAGTGAAAAATGTGAAACTCCATTGACTTGACATTGAATTTAAATACTTGCTAATTATCTAATACGGCTGCAATATCAACAATTAACCAAAGAGCGCTATTACTTTAACTACAGCACCACCTATCGGATCCTCGCACATATATGAACCATCGTCTCGCCAAAAGTATTGTGTGAATCTGTCAAGTCGTTAGAAGTTAATAATAATGTCGTCCAGACCGAATTTCGGTCACGGCGGCCAGGCTCAACGGAGACTACCCATCTGCGCAGGACAAGATTATATAGTGACCGAGTGTATGTGCAAGCACAGGTACACTCTCTATTTCCTCACTCGCAAAGTCCATCGGAACAGCAATCCAATACGACAAGAGAGAGATCAGGCGCAGGACCAACGGCTTTACATGATTTCTGAGGCACGGGGTGAAATACCGCCAACTTTCTGACTCCGGGCTGCTACTGAGAATTCCTTGACAGCAAAACTCAATAACTAATGTTTTTGGTCCGACCCGGGATTCGAACCCAGAACCTCATGATCAGCAGTCGAGTCTATCACTAGACCATCGAGGCAGTGAGAAGTTACATGATTACTAACAGACGAACAACGTTTATACATTCAAAAAGATTAGTTAGATCTTTGCATTCGTGTTCATTCTTTAATAAGATTCAACTTGTTTATTTCTTTTGTCAGGAATTCATGCCAGAGAATGGATTGCTCCAGCTACAACAACGTACTTTATAAACGAACTTCTAACGAGCAATGACCCAAACATAACGGCATTGAGGGATCAATTTGACTGGCGTATCTTTCCATCCGTAAATCCTGATGGCTACCACTACAGTTATACCGTGGTAAATTATCTTGGAAAATTTATGTTACTTTTCTTACTAAGTATAATATAGTTGTGGGTAATATATAATTGTGTGTATAATATAGTTCCCTTTTTAATGAAAGAGAACTTTTAGTCAATTTGCGATATATATCTTTCGAATCAACATGGCTGAGCCGTGGTACACGCCACACCAAAATATTTCAAAGAGATATGAGGTCCGCCAACATGCATGATTGCAGCATCTCGGACACTTCCTTGGCCTAAAACCCTCTCAGAAATGAGGGGATGCTTGTGTCTAGCAGTGGGATGCATATATAGGCTGTAACTTTACTTATATTTAATTTTTTTAAATTAGTTTTATTCAGTTTGTAGTATTCGCGTTAACCCTTGGTATGCCTGGTGGATTGAAATCACTCCGTATGCCTGGTGGGTCTGACGGACCCGAAATTATTATTCTTTTTCATAAAGTAATGCTCTAGCGATATCAGATTGCATGTATTTGGCAATTATATTTATTATATTTGTAGTAGATAAATAAAAAGTACATCTATTTATGTTTTAAAATTATTTATTAATCAAATGAAAATATTGCTTTTTCAAGCTAACAAAAAATAGACTCATTAGTATTCAATCAAAATCTTATACTAAAAACAGAGATCAAAATCAAACTTTGGTTTATATAAGGCTTTGATAAATTCGCTAAAGCTAGATAACACTATAATAAAAATCACCACTGGCTAACAATAATAATTATGTGCTCAGATAAGTGACAATTTTCGCATAGAAAGTTTGTGTTTGTGTGTTCCATACAAATGTCACTCGAACATACAATACAAATATATTTTGATTTTCGATCTTTTTTACCAGACACAAATAACAACATCTTTTGACATCAGCATAAAGTTTATTGGGTTTGATGGTTTCCGAACGTGAGTGTTGATTCTTATGCGAAGGCTTACCGAAAGGCGCAAATTAGCTTTTTTTTTTGCAGCGTGATGTTGAGTTATCAATGCCATGCCTAAGCTTTTTAGGAATTCTCTTTTGGTTGGTGGTTTATCATGTGTTCAACATTTGAACAAGCTTTGCATTTATTGCAGAAGTGATCAGACTCATCCCCACTTTCCTCAAAGTTCACGTCATCTTCTTCCTTCATCATCTTCCTCTTCTAAAACACGTCTTATGTCAGCAGTACTTAATTGTTTGGACATTTTTACTGTAACAATAGATTCTTTTTGTTAATAATTTACGTCATTAAACCATTAAATCACAAGAAATATTAAACATTCACTTACCAAAAAAAAGTCACGCCGTATGCCCGATGGGCTCTTAGGCCCGCGAGCACTTTACACGCGTGTTACTCGGATGCACACACGCGGATAACTTCGGGATCGGTGGTAAACCGACCCTTAGTCTATATTAGGAAGCTATAAAGACGCGCAATGCATAAAACTAAAAACTTCCACACCGCGTACACACCGTACACCCGCGTCCCTGGGCGGTTCTCACCGCCCAGAACATCGAACGATACGAGTTAGCCGTAAGAGCTGGTTCCCGCCACCCTTGTTCGGACGGCGCTTAGATAACTCATCCATGTCATGTTGTGTGTGTAATCATAAAACGCGGTATTATCCACCCCAAAATTAATTTGCAAATAAATAATCTCTCCATTTTATAGCCTATAACCTGAATCCTTTAAAGCTGTAAGAGCCGCATAGGCTAACAGCATTAACATCACTGAAACTAGAGAGTCATACAGCGACGTTGCAAGTCACCGTGTGGCATCTCATTAATATTTGTATGTAGAACGACACAACATCACCTCTTAGACGCAATGCACTGCCAACGTATCGTGTGGTCTAGCTCCAAATTGTGTTATTGCGTACTAAGACTACTCCATTTTATGATTTTTTTTATTCGTGTTCACAAATAATTAAAATGATGCATCCCTCAGATTAATGCTCCCTAACACAATCGCTAATAACAATTCTCTTTATTGCAATAAAAAAGGAATGTCTTTAAATTTAGTATTTTGGGTTTACAAGTTTAACGTAAATCTAGGGTAATTATATTATGACGTATTAATATTAATGCCCTATTATAATAATTGTAGTTTACAAAATACTTTTCTCATTTTTAGGATCGTTTTTGGAGGAAAACTGTGTCGGGGTTCGGCAGCAGATGTTTTGGTGCAGATCCGAACAGAAACTGGAAATATAATTGGGGACGTAAGTCTAATTTAAATGTAAATACTCTTATTTTAGTATATATGTTCACTCTCCCTACAAAGTTGAGATGGAGACATATATGAATCTATGCCCCCATCATCTCGTCACGTGATGTCTTAAGAGACAACTTAGGGAATTTCCAGAAAAACTTCCTAGTCTCCGATAAATGGCGGTATAAGTTCTTCTCTTGTATTCATATCCGATGTAAAGTACCGACACGGGAAGCAGTGTCAAAAATGCGAAACGTGAGAAAATGCGGTCGGAAAACCGCCTGTCAAACAAAGTAATTACGACAAAGAATCTAGCAGCGGACTCCAGCAATAGACTCTTTCGGGATTGATGTGTAGAAGAAGTGGTTTCTCTCACATTCTCCACTCAGTATCCAATACCCCAAATCATCTCCTGGGTGCTTATGGAGCAGGAGATGGGCAGCAGCATCTTCCTGATATCAATATAAAACAATAAAAAAATTGCGGTTGCCAATCCGCCTGCTAAGCTTGACGTGATCTAGGACAAATTACCCCTCTATAGGCAATCTATGGGAAAGATTTATATTGAGCAGTGTACTTTTGATAAGCTGTAATGAATGAATGAATGATAAATTAATTAATAAGTTAATTTTATTGACATATAGATTTAACAAAAGTATCCATGAACAGTGAGATAAACAATGTTCAAGGAAAGATATACAAATATTTTTTCCGTGGGACCCCAAACAAGAATATTCCTGTATCTTGGGTTCCGAGAAATGATGACATGTATGAGTAGTAGGATATGGATTCGAGCTTGTGTTTTTTATGTATGTAGAACTTAACATTCCGTAACGTTCGTAACGTTGTTCTTATTGATTTAAAAATTTCAAGAACATCGAAGGTAGGTTTAAACGCAGTTGTTGAAGGCAATGCTTACAAAATACAAGTCAGTCCTGAAAATGAATAATTATCATGTCGCCTTAATAGGGGTTTTCGTTAACAAACGAAATCAAGTTCCATAATTCAGTATTCGAGTAATTTAAGCCAAGCTGCGACTTCCGATGCATAGCGATATTACGATCTCGATTCCGCTAGACGACGGGTTTAGCGCCAATACTGCAGAAGTCATAATATATTAATCAATAAGCAGTACTTGTAATCTATATATTAAGATATAAATAGAATAGGATTACTCATAATATTCATGTCCAGCTGTTCAACGTTTTTAAGCTAAAGGAAAAGAAGACGCCAGATTGCCATTATAGTAAAAAAACAACGTAACCTTAAAGTTTTATTAAACTTTTTTGTTATGCATAATATTTTTTTTCAGTACATTCGTCATCGGATAATCCTTGTGACTATCAAACATACGCCGGATCGCAACCATTTTCTGAAATAGAGACCCGTACTTTATCGTCATACATTGAGAGTATAAGCAACTTACTGGCCTATATCAGTTTCCATTCTAACGCGGCGATGTTATTAGTCCCCTATTCAGACTCCACTGAACATATTGATAATTACGACGATTTGGTAAGTCTTGTTTCTTTTTACCTAACTGCTCTAGTGGGACGATAATGTTTTTCGAGCGTGTATATGTCTATTTCTTTGGCACACTTTATAGCCTGAACGGTTTGATGGATTTTAACAATTCGCATGTCGTAAGATTTAATTTAGTTATAGAAGTGACATAGGGTATAGTATTTGAATTCTTAACATAAATTTAATTTAATTTAGACCATAAAAAAGTACCTATGGCCTGAGTGTAAAGCTTGACGGACCACAGTCAATGGGGAATATGGGTTTTCTAGGTATAGCTTCATACTGGTAAGCAATAGGGTGATAAGAGTACAGGGCGATCCCTAAACTCCACTTACTGGTAAAATATAGTTTATTTGAGGCTATTACTTGTTAATATAGTAGATGACGAAAATATAAAAGGGTGTACGCACGTTTGTTGCCGTCACTCCATTTATTGAAAGTATGTTCACTGACCTGGTAAAAAGGGCATAGTGGACCATAACACCATGTTTTATGGTATTCCAGGAACGCTCATGTTCTGCAGTGGACTAGTTAGAGTCTGTTATGATGGAAAGTGATAATGGAAGATGTCAAAAAGATGTCATGGCTTCCATTAGATAAAAAAGTCTACATTAACTATCACCTGTCTTCACAATTTTTATTTTTTTATTTTTATATACAAATGACCAAATGACCAACGAACGTACAGTGATGGTTAGTGGCCTCTGCAACCCATGGACACCTGCAGCCAACTTCGAACAAAGAAGGCTACAGATGCGTTGTCACTTTTAAGGACTAACATGTATTGATTCACAGCATGTACTGGCTTTCTATACATTTTAGGCACAGTAATGTAAGCACTGCAATAGCTCATCAATCGTCCCATCTGCTTGCAGAGTTTTAAATTTTAATTCCAGTTATATAAAACATCGTGAGTGTATTAAAGGGTAAAAAGATTTTCCTTCTTTTTATTGTCCGTGTGCTTTTGATATTACATCTATCCCTTTTATTTTCATGAACTTATCGCAGAGGCGGGTGCGGGCACATAAAAGCCGATGCGAAAAAATCTAGTATATGTAGATAAAATAGTCCAACGCCTCTGTTTTTGTGCGATGCTTTCATTGCAATAAATTTATTGAGACATTTTTTCTGACAAAGACATGTTCAAAGTTGAGATAAAGCGACGTGACAACGCGATAAAACTTTAATATTAAATACCCTAAAAGGTAAAAAGCAGTATAATTACAGGCTCTGAGGCATTTATCTTAGTATTAAGACAAGATAATGCATCAGCCTTCTTTCTTAGAATGTGGCTGCAGGTGTATATGGATTGTAGCCACCTTAGCACACACATTTTATTTAAAAGTTACAACTCACATACTGTCCATTGCTAGGGAAAGCTCTCATGTAAAATTTACGCAAAGTTATAGATCTTGTTTACATGAATTTAATTGAGAATCAAAACTCAGATACTACATCACCCCTGAGGATTGATGAAATGCCCCGTTGCCAGTAAAAAGGGACTCCGGCTTTCATCACTCATTATATGAAATACAGCATCTTTACGCTGCTATTTTCTTGTTTGTATTCAGCTGCATTTAGGAATGGAGTAGCCTCTTTTCTTGAAGATCCCTTAGTCGTATCTGCAACCGTTAAAAATTACTGTAGTAGTAGTATCACTTATTGAGTTTTTTTTTTATCAAGTAGTAATTTTTAGTAAAAGCCCGGTTTCAGGAACTTACGTAAGGTTTTAGGAAAGTACGTAGAGCCGTTGGTCCTGCATCTGATCACTTTCCGGTCGTTTCAGTTTGCCGTACCATTGGATAATGAGAATGAGGGAATAGAGAGTGAACATGTCCTTATGCACGCACTCGTGTGCTATAATCCTATGCTGTGCAGACCCCTAGTAACCGCCATGAACAAAATCGGTCAGGACGATGAAATTAAATTTTCAATTTTTTTTACAGATTCAAGTAGGTAAAACTTCTCTTGATTATGGATATGAAGTCAACAAAGAAGAAAGATATGAAGGTCCCGGTACCGCCGCTGAAATATTGTGTAAGAAAGAAATACTTTTATATTCAAAACCTAAAAAACCCTGACGACGCTGTTTGGTATGCAGCGTTGTCAATCAGACAACCAATGATTGATTGTCTATAGAGCACAATTCTCTGGTGACAATGCATGAGATGCCACCACCTGGAGCCGTCAGAGCCAAAATGCTCTAACTTAATAACTTAATAACTTATACTCATCTCTACCCTTGGCAAGTGGAACAGTCAATGTTACTGTGTTTAATAAATGACACTGTATAACAAAAAACTTCACCTCAGTCCCGGCTAACGACATCTGGTAAATGGAAGATTATTAGCCTGACTTTTCTTTCCCAAAACGCTATTATTTAAGTATATATTTTTATTAAATATAATTTAAATGTATATTCGTCACACTTGACAGGCGGTTTATCATCTCAGTACCAGATATCTGACATCTTTGAAACTGCTGCCCGCCAGTCTAGTAATTGTACGCCTGGTGTAAAGGAGACAGTTATACCTCTATCTAATGGTGTACACAAGATCTTTTTACAATTTTCTATATACGATGACGTATTTTCTGACCTTGCCACCACACGGCGGTTCATAAAACTGTTCTTTCATTGTTCTATATTTTTCACAGACAAAGCTTCAGGCGGTAGTATGGACTGGGTCCGTTACACATTGGCCACTCCTCTAGTGTACACGTACGAGTTGCGTGGCAACTCTTTCCATTGGCCTCCATCCAGAATATACGAGCAAGGGGATGAAGTTACAGCAAATGATATTAAGACTAGCTACAGAGGCTCAGAAATTAGGATATTATTGCTATCATAAGAATTCAATGATAATTTAATATTACATTTTAATTTGTAAATAATAAAAGGGTTTATACATAATATGATAGTGGTTTGGAACAAAGATCCCAAATTATTTCCCCCCAAAACGATTCCGGTCACACTTGAAATGTGATAATATTCATAACATAAATTATTATATAAAATATTTGTACAGAGTTATCATTCTTTTTAATTTTTTTTAATTTTTATTTTTTTGTTTCATCAAATATTAAAATAACATTTTATGACCAGTGATCGTAGTCACCTAGTAAGCCAAATAATGCCTGTAACAGGTGACTTCGCTCTTCCATAGCTAATAATTACAATAACACTAACGAAATAAAATAACTTATACTTATAACGAAAAGTTTAAAAAAATTATCAATTTCTTAAATTCCTTATTTGTTTTGCTGCAGATCTCTAGTACTTTGTTTAATTTGATATATAGTAAATCGGAGCGATTTAAGTATTGTTTACTAGCAAATGCAGTTTTGGTTTTATTTAATGCAACAACAGCTTTTCTTCTTTTTTGTTTTATACTGTAATCGTAGGTTAAGGTTTTATATTTTTTTAATACATTGAGTAGAATAAACAGCTTTCTCACTGATAGGATTTTACTGATGCAGAAAAGTTTATCAGTTGGAAACCTTCTTTTCTTGAAGTGCATTACCTTTAAAAGAGCACTTTGTGCACGTTCCACCTCCAACATTTTAGTCTTACCCGTCCCTCCCCAGATTTGGGATGCAATAGGTTAGTATAGACTGTGCTAACGCCATATAGATTTCCTTGAGTATATTCCGTTGGGAATACTGGTCACCCAATTGCTCTTCCGGCACCACATATCTTAGGGTTTTAAATATCCAGATCAGTTTCCTAACCCTGTTGGTTACTTGTTTAAGATGTGGATGCCAGGATAACCATTGGTCAACCATCACCCCCAGGTACATATTTTTGTCAGTTTTTTGAATAGCTGGACAAACACAGTTAGCTAATCCCGGATAGAATTTGCAGGAGCGTATTCTGATTTTAAAATCATGATGAGGTTGTGATTGGTCAATGATACTGTAACAAATAAAGTTCGTCTTGTCTGTATATAAGGTAAGAAGATTATCCTTTAACCGCCTAGCAACTAAGCTCATACCTAACTCCGCTTTTTTCTTAACATCATTCCAGTCTCTTCCAGTAAAAACAACATGAGTATCGTTGGCGTACGAGAGAATATGGGTTTTATCGATTTTCAGACAACAAAGATCGCTAATATAGACTAGAAAAAGTGTGGGGCCCAATACACTCCCTGCGACATGCCGTACGATACCGTGACATCATCATTCATGAATGTATTGGTTTTCACCCTTTGAGTTCGATCCAAGAGATAACTCTTATACCAAGTTTTTTCAGTTTATATACAAGAATAGGGATAGAGACTGTGTTGAAGGCTTTTTTGAGGTCCAGGAACGCTGACAAACATTTGTTTCAAAACCAAATTTTGTAGAAATTAGAAGTTTATATTTGTTTAGTTAATTTAAGCGTCCAGTATTTATCAGTTTCTTTATTATTTTGGAAATTGCCGGGAGAATTAACATTGGTCTATAGTTGTAGTAGTAGGTCTATGGTTATGTAGATTATTTAACTCTAACCCGATTTTTTTTATATGATATCCTTTTATAGTCTCTTTACATCACATTTGCTTTATAATTTTCAGTAGTAAGATTAAGTATTAACTTAACGCGGTAATGTTACTGCATTTGCTGGGAAAATTAAACGAACTGTTGTAAACTCTGTCCATCGTAGCCTAAAATTTGTGTTGTAATTTACCGACAAATTTGCCTTGTTAGGATTCCGCTGTCATATAAGGAACTCTTATAAACTTATATTATCATTCTCGTTAGTCTGTACTATGTTATAGCATCACGTATTCTGGAGATTAAAGTGAAGTGTAGTAAAAAACATAAATCCAAATCAGATGAAACATAATTTTATGTTCCTATAATAAAGCTCTCATCTCGGATGTATTTTTAAAGGGATGAAAAATGTGTTTTTGATTTTCCTTACAGTGAAGCGTAGTTGAGAGTAGATATATATTAACCTTGTAGTGGCGGTGTAAGAATATCCACTACCCCATATCATCCCGTGGGTGTCGTAAGAGGCGACAGAGAAAAACTGAACCAGGAGATGGCCAGTAGCATCTTTCTGATAACAGCTGAATAAAAATAACAAACTGTGATTGCTGACCCGCTTACCAAGCGGGTCCATGGCAAATATTCCTCCTATGAGGAAATCTATGGGAAAGGCTGTAAAAGAAGTATTAATAAATCATTTAATTTTCTTATAAGACATACCCTTAAAATAATCATGAGAGTTCATAAACAAGGTAGTAAGATTCTTTTATCTTCCTTTTCCCTGGGTAGCAACCTCTTACCTATTTCTGCCACCAAATAGTGTTCAAATTCAAATTGTTTGCAACGCGTTCCAATCTGAAGATAGAGAGAGTACATTTACAGGCTGTGTGGCATCCCAACTAGATTCCCAGAGGTGATAACCCGTCTGTAGTTACTCCTCATCCTTCTTTGATTGAAGTTGGCTAGGTGTCATGGTAAGTGATTTACCATCAGGTGGACTGTAAGTTCGTTTGTCACTTCAGTTTTTAAAGAAATACTACTTAAGCTAAGTTTTAAATATATTATAACCTAGTGTCGTCATCTTGAAAACACAGAACTCCTTCTTTTGGTCTACCGCAGGTCATGGGCCTTTGAAATAATTCGTAATTTAATCAATTTCATTAAATTGGTAATAATAACTTTATTTAAGACCATAACTGATTGTGCTCTGTTCTATAATTATATCTGTTTTCTTAAAAATTTAGGTTTATTAAATTAAATTAATTGCTTCTGGTCTTATTACTTTATTTTCGGAAGTAGGGGTGATGATGATGCATACTCATATACAGTACCTGGTGGTAAATAGATGCTGTGAGACACCTTCAGCTGTCATCGATTAAGAATAAAAATACAGATACGTTATCATCTTTAAGGAAAAAATGGGAGTGCCTTGTGTCAGGGTCCCCAGTTCTTTTCACTGAACATGCAAAACACAGCGCATATTTTGCTATTTTACGTGGTATACTTTGAGAGCGTTGTTCTTTACCGGTCGAGTGGACCTATTCGTGCTTCTCTTCGTGCTGCCATAAGTACAGCTACAGCTAGGCTACATCGCCTCAAATACATAGACTACCAATTGTACAATGATAAACAAAAGTAGGGCGACATCAGGGTTTTGATTTTCTTTGTCAATACTTTCTTAGATTGATGGATTTGTTCTAATAAACATTTGCTGAAAAGAAATAATATGTTTTGTTGGGCAAGATCCACAATTATTACTAATCTTCGTCGTAATGTGGCAGCGTTTTTAAAGTATTTGTTATATGTGTTGAATTGAATTGACCTTAATAAGTAGTAAAATATGTTATAAATACGTGTGTCAGTCAATTGGGCTAGACATTTTATCATATACTAGCTGCTACCCGGCGCGTTGCTGCCGTAGAAGAAATAATTACAAATGTACTTTAATATTGTTTAATTAGGAATGATAATACATTCATTGAAGTTGAAGGATATATTAAAAAGTTCATATAAATTTGTCGGTACGACACGCGCGCCACCTACTGTAAGTTAATTGTACTATGCCTATAACCTTCGCGGAAGTGCAAGCATTGAGTTGACAAAGTTTTAGCGCAATCTGATGAACGGTGGCGGCAGCGCAAATACGAACAAACAAAATTAATTTTTATATATTGATAGGAGGCGACAACAAGTTACTCTTTCTTTTATTGTACTAATACGCGATATAAGAAAAGTTTAAAGTAATAGCATATATGTTCCTCTGCTGGGCACAGGGCTATCATTTCTGATTATGCAGCAATTAATCACGACGCGATTGCATGCTGACACCTCACGTGTCCTCGAAATATTTTTTTCCTAAAATGCAAGTTTGACTACGATGTTTTCCTGGATGTTAGTCCATGCAATTATTTATATATAAAACACCTCCACGATAGAAGAATTTCCATATCGAGGGTCTCGTTTTTTAAAATAAAAAATATGTTAAGGTAGGCTTTGAATGGTCGAACCCAAGACACATAGTGGGTGAGCTATGAATCATATATCAGCTAAGAGTGGTTAGTCACATTCTATTTTGGAAGAGAGGAAAAAACAAAACTGATTAGAACTAGAAAAATATTCAACATAAAGTATAATTTATAAAATAAATAATACTAATTGAAAGATGTTTTTAAGGTTAATTTGGCACTGGTTCGTAAAATAACTTTGTCTTGGGAAAAAGGTTAAACCTTTCCTTTTGAAAAAAGAACAGTTTATGGCGTAAAATGTGTTTTAAAATTACTAATTATATGCGTTTCATATTAGAAATAGTTTGGTAGCAACCACTCCATTCCCACCTGTTATCCTTGTATTACTTAGCCCCTTTTTATACAATCTTCTATGGACACATGCTGCTTAAAGTAAGCTTTTACTTTTATTAAAAGTTAAATTTTGACCTTTTGAGTGGACTAAGGAAAAAGTTGGCACAAAAATTATATCTTTGGAACCGTTTAATTAAAAAAAAATAGTAAGTATTATTAGAGTTGTATATTATATGATGTACAAACACCTGATAGTTAGGCAAAATGTTTTGAACATTAGATTTATGTAAAAAAATTAAATATGGCCAAAGAATAAAATTACGCCTGTATGTACAGGATAAAAACTCTACTTTTCAAACAGAATTTAAAACTTTTATGAGCCGTGAATTGTTTGTAGTTTTTTTATTAAAACAGAGATAGAGATGGTAGCTCTTTCAGAACTGTTCAATACAATTAAATAAAATAAATTACAAAGGAATCGTTTTAAATTGAATTATATAAACCGCACAATTGGAGAATGATTACGATACGGCAAATGGATTCTTACTTGGCGTATCGTAACCCTCCATCACTGATTATTAATATATACTTTTTCATAGTACTTTTGCCTTGTACTTAAATTTTGCGCATCAATCAGTTAGCGAGCAGGTACGGACCTGTTAAACAGCCTGTATTTTCGTGATCTCATCTATGGAGACAGTTAGTAATAAAATATTGGTATTTTGTAAATTCATGTGTAATCCATGTTAGCAATACATTTGTAGTGAGTTTATCTTCACGGTTTCATAGATTTTTGCACTATATAAGCTTTCTGGAGTAAAATTTTCGAGACTGCCACTCTCGAACATTTTATCTATCGGTTTTAAATTTAAAAAAATCTTGATGTATTGCCGTTCCATGTTTGGGTTTGGATTTAATTTTATTAATTTTGGGACTCCAAGCCGCACCCAGCCATTTTCTCAAATGAAATTCGGATGTGTATTTTTAAAATTTTAGTAGCTTCACAAATCTTGTTTATAAGTGTTGATGTTACTTTGCGAGGATTTGTGGTTTATCTTATCTGGTGTAACGGGGACAATCCTGAACATGTTCACAGACTGCAGTCTTCCCGGAGCGTCGGTGTTTCACCTCAGCTGTTATATTTCATGCTGTTTTGTTTTGGTGACTCATTGATCACAAATGAAACTTGCCACTCCAGTATATTGTAGTGTTATATTATACATGACAGACAGTACTAACTTCAGGTTGATTGGACGTGAAGTAGGCGTAAATAAGAGCTGTCTGAACCTTAGATGTTGTTGCTCACGTTTGATGTAATTAAAATAGCATTTTGCCGACTGGCCCAGAAGAAGGTAACATGCTGCATACATACATACTTTAAAATTTTTTGACATTACTTCGGTTTGTATGTATTTATGTAATAACCATGTATATATATCTTATGTACATATGTATGTATGTATATATGTATGTATGTATATCTGTATATAGCAATAAATATATGACTGCTTTGGCCTCTCTGGCCTAAACGGATGATGGATTTTAATATTACGGTGTCGTTAGATTCGTCTTAGTTGTGGAAGTGGCATAGGTTATACTTTTTCTCTTTGTTAACTTTTTTTTACGCTAGGTTTTAAATAATAATACTGTTATTACTGTTTTAAATATTGATCTTTCTGAATCTTTATCAAATAGAAGCGTCTCACTGTTTGTTATAGACATAATCAATTCCCTTTACAGTCTTGAATGGCGGCACAGGGTTATTAAGCTCGGCACTTTGCAACAGGACGTTAAATTGGTTTGACCTTCGTATCTTGTTTACTCAATTTTGAACGAGTACATTATTAATTGATGGGCGATGAATGCTTTCAAAATAAGTTATTTAAGTATTTTGTATGATTGTAATCTTTAGGGTTAACCGACACTGGCCCACTGAATTAGGAAGCTGAAGTAGTGATGAGTTGGCCAATATCGTGAAGAATCAACCGATGGGGAAAAACTTCTTGAGTGGCATCTTTGCGCCGATAAGCGGAGTATAGGGCGACCCCTGACCTAGATGGAGTGAAGACCTGGTAAGTCATGCGGGTAGTCGATGAATGTGGGTGGCTCTAGACCAAATTTTGTGCCATTCCTTGATTGGTTTATAATCAATGGCATTGTGAAGAGCTTTAATAATGACGATGATAATTTACCTTTAAGTTTTCGAACACGATGATTTTTTTTGCAGAAAAAAAAGCTCTTTCAATTGCCACAGATGTTATGCTTGTGAAATAACATAGGAGGTAGGCAAAGACACGCAAAGATAAGAGGAAGTTGTGTTTTTACATTTTTTTTATTCATAGAAAAAGGGCTTTGTCGCTGATGCGATTATGACGCCCTGGTTGTTACAAAAAAATCTTAAATATAATAATTACTAACAAATGAACTTATTATGCTTACTAATTACTTAATCTCTTATTAACTAACAAATAGAGTTTTTGGCATCATCTGATAACGGGTCCGATAAAATACTATTACTACTACCAATTAAGGACAAATGTAAATTCCAATTTGCTCTTTCTCTTGAGTTGTTTTTACATATTAAACGAGTTGATTTACACAATTGGAATCCAGGTACTGTAGCGCTGTAGCTCGCTTTTTTGTTCCAATTTGATTGTTTTTTTTTTTAATTGTTCTTCTTAGAACAATTATTTTTGTGCATACATACTCTTCCCCTCAATTCGACCCCGCGACCCCAAAGTGTTGCAGCCAAACGCTTAGCGATTACGCTAACAAGATGCTGTATCGCACTGTTATTTAACGTAAAACAGAAATAGAAAGTTTTCTATTCAATATAAATTATAAATAATACTTATTAAAAGTCACTCATGTGCTTAATGGTACGGAAAACACCTCTCTCCTGGGCAGATCCAGCAGGAAATCCAGCGGTACTTTTTCAAAAATAAATAACAATTTATAATCATATCTAAATGTTACACAAGTAAATTGAAAATTCTTTCAAATACACCTGTAGTAAATACAATTCAAGACTGTAAAGGGAATTCGATTATGTCTGTTTATAAACAGTGAGACGCGCTTGTATTTGATTAAGATTTAGAAAGATCAATATTTAAAACAGTAATAACAGTATTATTATTTTTAAAAAAAATCTAGTGCGTATAAAAGTTAACTTAAAAGATAAAAAATTTATAACCTATGCCACTTCCACAACTAAGACGAATCTAACGACACCCCGTAATGTTAAAATCCATCATCCGTTTAGGCTACAGAGAGTGCCAAAGAAATATACACACATACACATACAGACATACATGCATACATATATACGTACATACATACATACATACATGCATATGTACATACATACATACATTCAATTTCTTTTGTGGCAACCCTGGTGATAAGTTGCAAAACTAATTGGTCCCAAAAAATGTAAGTAACTTAAATATTGCGAATTCTTAATATCCACCTCAATTTTATGTTATAATTAATAATTACAACTGCCTTGTATTGAATATTAAGAAATTCGGTACATACATATTAGGTCCTTAGGTATGAAATTAGCGTTTTGTCGTACTGACTAATTTGATCTGAAATATCTCCTCTTTGGTTAAGAATTCCAAATTCAAATTTATATATTTATTTAGCTGGTACATTTGGGTTTTGAAAACAGTCATTCATTTGTTTTTTCCTCATTATTTTATTCTTTGGCGTCGCTTATTACCGCACAATGGAAAACATGAAATATCGGTGTATTTACGAGTACGAGTTCTACCGTGGCACCAGTGCTGCAGAAACAGCTCGAAGGATTAATGATGTGTACGGCGCTGGTGTCGCAAAACAAAGCACGGTACGTTCTTGGTTTTAACGTTTTCGTTCTGGAAATTTCGACCTCAGAATCAACCCCGTGGACGGCCGGAGACCAAAGTGGAAAATGAAGAATTAAAGGCTATTGTGGAAGCGGATCCATCACAAAGCACTTCAGAGATAGCTGCGGGCTTCGAGGGTACGTGATAAAACTGTATTAATCTACTTGAAGCAAATCGGGAAAGTAAAAAAACTTGAACGATGGATACCTCATCAATTGAGTGAATCGAACTTGTAAACACGCGTCGACTGCTGTGTTACTTTGCTCAACCGACACAATAATGAAGGGATTTTAAATCGAATCACAACTTGTGATGAAAAGTGGATACTGTGCGATAATCGGAAGAGCTCGTCGCAATGGCTGAACCCTGGAGACACAGCCAAATCCTGCCCTAAACGAAAATTGAGTCAGAAAAAGTTACTTGTGAGTGTTTGGTGGACTAGCGCGCCGGTTTCTAAAATCTGGCCAAACGATTACGGCAGAAATCTATTGTCAGCAACTGTAAACCATGAACGAAGAACTAGGTGCTAAACAACCGAGATTGGGCAATCGCTCTAGGCCACTGCTGCTTCACGACAACGTAAGACCACAACAAACAACCACTAAGTTAGATGAGCTACAATTGGAATGTCTGCGACATCCACCGTACTCCCGGACCTTGCTCCAACAGATTACCATTTTCCGAATTTGGACAACTTACAAGGAAAAAATCAACCCGATGCGGCAGTCCAAACCGCCTTCAAAGAGTTTATGGATTCTCGCCCCCATAGTTTTTTTAGTAAAGGGATCAATGAACTACCTATGAGATGGCAAAAGTGCATAAATAACAACGGCGCATACTTTGATTAATTAAATATATTTTACAAAAAAAATTGACTTTATATTCCTCCCGTACAAAATGCCAATTTCATATGTAAGGACCTAATATTATATAACAATAATTTTGTGTTGGAACATAAAGTAACAGGTAACGAACATTATTTAAAATCATTGTAATTCTTATTTCTTATCATAATACATAATAATACATAAACACTCACGCCTGCCACCCAGAGGGGTAGGCAGAGACTACAGACTTCCATTTGGCACGATCCTGACACATTTCTCTCGCCTCCTTTACATCCATATATCTACGCATACAAGCTCGTCGGTTAAGGGTACTCCTAATCTGGTCCATTTTCAATATATCGCCAATTTGGTCGATAAACCTTCGACTAGGGCGTCCCTTCCCGACTCTTCCGTTCACTTCTGCAACATAAATTTGCTTTGTCACTCTTACCTCGTTCATTTTTTCTACATGACCAAACCACCGAAGCATTCCTTTCTTAATCCTGGTCACAACGTCATCTTGCAAACCACACTTTTCTTTTATCACACTATTTCTCACCCTGTCATTCAGATTCAGCCCTAGCATACTCCTTAATGACCGCATTTCTACAGCATTTATTCTACTCTCATGCTCTTCTACCAGACCCAACTTTCACTACCATACATTAAATTAGGGACTAACACAGCATTATGAATTGCCATACGTGCCTTTTTGATACATTCTGACTTTTCATAATGCATGTAGAGCTCCATTCACTCTATTTCCTGCGATCACTCGTCGTTCTATATCCTTATCATATCTACCATCCCTACTAAATAAACATCCCAAATATACAAACTCATCCACTTGCTCAATCATCTCCCGTTCTATTCTTATTTCACATAACGTTTTACTTACTTCTCTTACAAAAACCATCACTTTCGTCTTACTTGCGTTCACTTTCATACCCTTTTCTTTTAATGACCAGTTCATTAAAGTAACCATCATTGCAGCCCATTGCCACTTCGGCTTACTAATCCATTGGGCTGTGTTGGTTACTCTGGTTCTACTGCGGGTATCCTCATTTCTAAGTTTAT
>JAGSMP010001359.1:0-77884 GCA_029286625.1 Parnassius orleans
TTCGGCTTACTAATCCGATGGGCTGTGTTGGTTACTCTGGTTCTACTGCGGATATCCTCATTTCTAAGTTTATCACGGAGAGACTTACGTAACTTCAATACAGCTTGTATTGAAGAAGCGATTGAGCGGAACCTTGGCTCCAAAGTCTTTGCCAGAGATCTGTCTGCCAGAAAGAGCCAACTGTCGAAGCTGATGACCGAGTGTGGCAGCATCGTTTCCGGGACACCTGAGATTTTGAGTGAGATTAAGAGGTTCTATGGGCAGCTGTACACCTCATCGTTGGAGCCATACGCAAGTGTGAGTAACGATCCAAGAGCGAGTCTTATGCGCCACTATTCCGATAATATCCCGGACGTCAGTCTGAGCGAGATTAGAATGGCTCTCCAGCACCTTAAAACGGCAAGGCCCCAGGTGAGGATGGAATAACAGCTTCTGAAAGCGGGTGGAAAACCGGTACTTGAAGTCCCTCAGAAACTCTTTAATTCCGTCCTCCATGGTGGGACTACTCCGGAGGCGTAGAGCAGAAGTGGGTGGTCTTGTTCTTCAAGAAAGGCAACGCTCTCTTGAAGAACTACCGACCGATTTCCTTCTGAGCCGCGTCTACGTGCTGTTTTCGAGAGTCATTACGAATCGTCTCGCACGCAGACTCGACGACTTCCAGCCTCTCGAATAAGCCGGTTTCCGAAGAGGCTTTAGTACCATAGACCACATGCATACCCTTCGGCAGAAGAGTACAATCTGCCACTTTGATCATGTTTAATGTCCATGTCACACCTATGCCGGTAGTTGTTGGGAGCACTCAGCTCGAAGTTGTTGACGAGTATATTTACCTGGGACAAATAGTCCGACTAGGTAAGCCCAACTTCGACCGAGAGGTCAATCGACGGATTCAACTTGGCTGGGCAGCGTTCGGGAGATTACGACACATCTTCTCAAAACCTGAAAAGTTCAGTTATACCTCAAAACCTCAAAACAAGATTGTACAACGTGTTGCGTGTTGCTAGTGATGACTTTTGGATCTGAGAAGTGATCCTTCACTGCTGGCCGTATTAGGACGCTCAGGTTCGCTCAGCGAGCTATGGAGAGGGCTATTCTCGGGGTTTCTCGGCGTGATTATATATATATATATATATATATTTGTACAGCCCAACCAGATGAGAGAACTATTTAAATACCCCCCATAATAATAATAATGTCTTTCAATCCTAATTTTGTTCACGGTGGATAGTCAACGGAGACCAGCCAGCCATCTACGCAGAATTATAGTGCACTAGTTCCCTCACTCTTATAGTCCGATTGGGAGGCAATTCGACTCGACCGGAGAGAGACCAGGCGTAGGATCTTCGGCTTTACGTGCTTTACGAGGCAGGGGGGTGATACATCGACAACTTCCTTACTCATGACTCGACCCGGGATTTGAACCTGGGAGCTTATGATCAGCAGTGGCACTTAGACCAATAGACCAACAAAGCAGTCGCTACTCAATGCGGATAGTGCAATAAGATATATTATATCTTATTGCACTATCCGCATAATACTATAATATTAGAAAGAACTGCTTAGCATATATAATATTTGAACTAAACATTGCATTTGCATACTAGTGTATTATCATATTATGATATAACACGCAAATATATATTATATAACATTCAATTCAACCAATAGAGTAGTCTAAATTGAAGATTTATTATAATAACAATAATTAAAGTAAAATAAATTGAGATGGGCAGCAGCATCTTCCTGATATCTGCTCAAAATAAAAATTAAAAACTGCGGTTGCCAATCCGTCTGCCAAGCGTGGCAGCTATTGCAAATATCACACTTATGAGATAATCTTTGGGAAGTCCTATGTTCAGCAGTGGACTTTTGATAGGATTTAACGGTAACGGTAACTGTAAGTGACATTAAGAAGTCAAAATATGCTTACAATCGAATCATTATCTTATAATACGGCGATTAAGGTCTGTTATTCTGTGTACGTGTTGTACGAAAATATATTTTGTAATGTCGTATTAAAATGAAAATGAAAAAATATTGAACACCTCATTATTATAGTTTTGGGACTTCAAAAGTATTTGTATTGTTCTTAAAACCTATGCCTTAAATAATGTAACTGAGACCGCGGTATTATTCTTTTCCCTAATCCATGAACGTGACGCACTCTATGACTAGATTTCCTTGTTAGCCGACTTCAAAGAAGGTGGAGTTTTATAATGTTTTTGTATTTTCTTAGCGAATCGTGAAGCGATTTAAATGATTATATTTTTAATAGAATAATACCTCTACGCTAAAAGTATATAGAAAGTAAAGTCACGGCTTATGTACGTTCGTGCACAGAGCGTTGAGCGGCGTTGTGCCTGCAACTGTGTTGCCAAAAGTCAAGAACACAAAAGCTAGAAAAATAATATATTTTACGTTCTTAATTAAATTTAGTATAAACATTCTCGCCCGCTTTCTTGAATGTATCTATATGTAAAAAAGAACCTTATTTGTACTACAAAATGATATAATATAAACGTATATTAGAAAATTCAACACAATAAGGTTTCTCAAAGTCTATTAAATTAAAATAAAATGTTGCCTTATTCTAATACAAATGATTATTTTTTAAAAGTATAATATTGCAATTTAGTACATTATTTATAAAATACAGTTGTAGGTATATAGTATAATGTTATTTCATTTTTATTTTGTTATTATTTAATCATTTGATAATAAAACTAATTTATTTATAGGTCTGGTAAATTCATCCTTTGAAGTGCGAACCCCAGCAAAAAATAGTTTTCTCTTTAATAATAACAATATCATCAATTTTCAAGTTAGGTCTAATTTGTAACCATAAAAATGTTTCCAAAACTGTTTTTTTTTTATTTTTGTGACTCTCTGATATAGACTTAACCTATTATTCAAAATCTCTGATATGTTAGATTCAGGTAAGTCGGTCATAGTAGTTCCTATTAGAAAATGCGACGGGGTAAGACATACCAAATCCGCAGGTATATCTTTAAGCTGACTAAGGGGTCGTGAATTAAGGATTCCCTCAATCTGTACAAGAATAGTGTATAATAATTTGTAGGTCATCTTAACATTACCTAAGTGACGTTTTAACAGTGACTTGACTGACTTCCAGCCTCGTAAAGGCCACCAATATGACTTGCAACAGGAACGGTGTAAGACCACTGAATTGAGTTTTTACTACAATAGTTTATTATTTCGCTGAAAGATCTGTCACACTTCAATTACATGTATAACTCATTTAGTTCGTGATGAGCTCCTTTGAAATTCGTGGCATTGTCTGAGTAAATATAACAACGAATACCTCTTCTTGAAATAAATATTTTTCAAGCACAAATTAATGCATTTGCAGAGAGGTCAGATACCAGCTCTAGGTAAAAAGTTTTAGTAGCTAAACATACAAATAAGCAAATACATCCTTTAACATATCTGCAGTTACGATTCATAGAGCTTCTTATGTAAAAAGCTCCACTAAAAACTACGCCAACATG
The DNA here is from genome assembly GCA_029286625.1 of Parnassius orleans. NCBI lineage: Eukaryota > Metazoa > Arthropoda > Insecta > Lepidoptera > Papilionidae > Parnassius > Parnassius orleans. The sequence continues at coordinate 3,510 of JAGSMP010001359.1, forward strand.
AGTCAAAGGACGGTCCAGAGACGTTGGGAGGCAAGCCATCTGCTACTCACAGACTTGCGCTCGGAATCTTACACAACGAACGCATCTACCTATACCGCATAATTAATAAAATTAAATCCCAATCCAAGCATACAACTGCAAGACTTCAAGATACTGTAAGTTCATACTGCGTAGATCGGAACAAAATTAATAATTTTTAATCTGAGGTAGCCGTGGTTAACTATGACATTGGGACGTCAAACACCAATCCCCCGTGATCATGGGTGCTAAAGTACTGAAACGTCGGGAATATAAAATAAGTTAATATACGCGATAAAATCCAAAATAGTTTTATTTAAATGGTTGTAAGCAATTTAAACATATATAATTTGCTTTTATAAAGTCTACGCGTTTATTAACTGGCATTTCTAAAAAGTTAGGACATTTATATAAAACATAAACGTTTTGACATAATATGCAATGTGTTGTTGACAGTCAGACAGAAAATTTTGAAGTTTGTGGTGATATCTTATCCGAGTCTTTCATAAGGTCATAGGCAGTAGAGACCTAGTGTGGGAATGTTGGAATCTTTCCTACTTATTTCCCAAGAGGCACGCAATGAATTAACTAAGTTTTGTGTTATTAAATAAACAAGAATAAGATCCCAAGAATCTACATTAACGTCTAATGCTCGGAGAGAATCAAGACTTTGTTGAAATACAGGCAAGTATTGCTTTAAATTATGTCTCGTTATAGTTTGAAAATTTATGAAACTTTTAAGATGATGATTTACAATAATTGTTTTATTTTTATACCTTTTAGTTAGTAATTCTAAAGCCTTATTATAATTGTCTTCTATAATTAATAATGAATTATTTAAACCAGCTGCTTCACCTTTGACTGATGTCTTCAAATATTGAAATTTTTATAATGTTGGAATATTTGCACTGTCAACAGAACACATAAAAAGGTTTTTGCAAGCAGGCCACTCTTTAAGCCGCGTATCGATTACGCGCTCCTGAAACGCGTGCCATGAATGACCGCGCCGACCAGTGCGTTCCGCGGAACGCGCTCCAAATGCTTGAAGTGTATCAACTAAGCGCGCCTGGTGCGCGCGGCAGCCGTTCCATGTTTGAACGTTCAACATGGATGTCGGTCGTGTACGAGCAGCTGCCGCTTTCATAGTTCCATGCATCTTCTCTGAGCGCTTTATTATGATAAAAACGACTTTTGCTATTCCACAGCAGATCTTGTAAACTATATAATTGTATTAATTTACGGCAACTTTGGTTATCCATAGCTCGGAACGCAACGAACACACGAATGAAAACACTCGTACCAACTGGCGCGCGCGAAAACTTAAACTACTTTGATGCGCGGTAAAAAACCAACAACAGATGGAGCTGTCCGCTCCACGTTTGAGCGTTCCAACGAACAATTTCCAGGTAGCTCATTTAGTGGTATCCATTTCGCGCGGCTGAGCGCGCAAATGGATACCGCCTATGGGTACATAGAAAATTAATAGCCATTTCAAAATATTTTTACTAGATACGTGCCCGCATTGACTCGCTTGCCGCATAGCGTTTAATAGAATCGATTTTAAATTCATCTGATAAACGCTCGTGTATCAGTGGAGTCGGTGAGATTGATGCTCTTCAGTTTCGTTTGATAAACGCTCGTATCAAACAGAGTTGTGAGAACGTTGCTCTTCATGATGAAATGTAACAATAAACATAATCACTACTTAATAGAAATTGACAATAAATTATAATTATCAATGAAGGTATTATGTGTATATTAAATTGTATATTTTTTGTAACTTGTTGTAATTAATTTACCGTGTAGTGGCGGTGTAAAAATATTCACTGCCCTATATCATCCCGTGGATGTCGTAAGAGGCAACAGACGGAAACAAATTAGAAGATGGGGAGCAGATGAATTATATGATGCAATCTATGGGGGAAGCCTATGTTCAGCAGTGGACTTTAGTAAGCTGTAACGGTAACGGTAACGGTTGTAATTAATAGCGTATACATAGCCACGTGAATGAATTACTGACTCTGTGAAGCGTAGTCACTGGTTTGGCTTGTGTTTTTTATACAAAACAAAAATAATAATTACTTGACTACTGAATTGTTATTTACGTAAGGTTTAAACTTTAATTTGAAATCTCGTATTATTATCGCTCCCACACTGCATGATATTGAAGCCACAGTAAATGACACTAAAGTAAGGTGTACGGATTGCAGTACAGGTCAGTTGAACATAGTGAATGTTCGGAATGCGAAATCTAGTGCGTAGTACATATATATCAATGGCTTTACGTTTGACTTTAGGGTTATTATTATTAGAAATCAGTAAATATTTGGGCTACCGCAGATTTTTTATTATTTTGAGTTCTTATCAGGAATATTCTGCTGACTGTTTCAGTTTCCCTCTATCATCTCTTACAACACGTACGGGATGGTTTGGGGTAGCGGATTTTCTTACGCCACCCAATGATATTTATATATAAAAAAGGTAGATACGTTACTAGCACGTAAAACCGGAAGCGTCGGAAAGTTTTCAATTAGCCACTCCGGTCCTTGGCTAACAAATATGACGCCATGATTACGCAAGCTTAAAGAAAAGGACAACAATAGATGTTCCGGAACTGGTGCGATAAAAACACGAAAAGCGAGAGAGAATGTAATGAAATGTATAAATTTTCGGTGGTTTTGTGGGCATACAACGTATCTATAAAAATATCATTGACGCCAGCATGGTACGGCGAATTTTCCATAATATGACATAAATAAGTCATGGAATGGAATAGTAAATCTACCAACACACTACAGGTTGTCGCAAAAATAGGGTCTGTTAGATTTTGTGGCCTCCAAAAGACGCAGTGATATGAAATCCTCTACCTATATATATACTGGTGACGGGAATCATTGTCAAAGGTAAGAGACTTTCTGGTATTATGTTGCCAATATGCAAACCAAGCACAACAATAAAAGGAAACAACTAAATTAGAAAAGGGCCGTGTCCGATAGTGGACGAATAATGTCCTCCAGACCTAATTTTGGTCACGGCGGCCAGTCTCAATGGAGACTAGCCATCTGCGCAGGACAGGATTTTAGTGCCCGAGTATATGCGCAAACACAAGTGCACTCTCTATTCCTTTACTCTCACATTGTGAACAAGTTATATAGTGGAATATTTATAGGCTAATAAAAAGAAGCATAGAACAAAGGTGAGAAGAGATAAACTCGGTGGCAGATGACACCTTACCTGTCAAGGATTCCGTCGGAAGAGGTATCATACTCTTACAAATTTCTGCCGATAAGCAACAGTGCGTGCACTACTGTGTTCTGGTCTGTAGACTATAGAGAGCCAGACCGTCCGACATTCCATCTTAGTCCTCAGAGGTGACACGCATCTGCAAACTTTTTTGTTTGAAGTTGGCTGCAGATGTCCATGGGCTGCAGAAGCCGCTTGCCATCAGATGAACTGTAAGTTCGTGTGTCACTTTAATTTTAGAAAAAGAAATAATAAATATAAGATACACTTATAAAATAAATTAAAAAAGTTTTTAAAAAAAATTCAATAATGTGTCAGACTAAACTCCACTGCTGAACGTAGACATTCCAAAAAGAATCTCATAAAATGCGATCTTGCGCCAATATACACTGAGTTCCTGCATGGCTTACTAGTTAGTGACTTCATTTTGTGGAGGACCGTCCGACACTCTGCTTACCGCTGTGGGGCTCCACTAGAGAACCTTTCTTCCCCATCGGTGGTCAGTTCTTCGCAGCTTCGAAGAGCTTCGCGCTTCTGGCCAGCTCATTATCACTTCAGTTTACTATTTCGTTGGGCTATGACGGTTACTCAAGTTCTAATACGGATATCTTCATTTGTGATTCTATCAACAAATAATGAAATTCCGCATGGTAGTGGTTTAAGACAATCTTGGATTTCGTAAGAGATGACTAAGGAAAATGAACGAAATACTTTCTTAGCTTTTGCTTAGTACAACAATCCCGTTTAAAATACCCAGACCGGAGACAGTACTTTGATAATCAATCCACAACAAAGTCAACGATTAAGCAAATTGACTTTTAACGGCTGATAAAGAAAAACAATGAATAAAAACAATTTATTAAGAATTGAATTATTTAAACTTATATCAAGTTAAATTCAAAGTATCCGATTGTATCTATTATATTTAATTTTACTACCAACTCTAATCAAATTTCTAGACGATGTCTGGATTTGTGAACTTAATGCGATAATTAATATCTTGATTCGTGAAGTTTGTCGGTTGCTTCGAAATAAATGAAATTTCCATATAATATACGTACTCCTAGACAAATATATATAATAAACTACATTTTACAATTATAATTAATTCTATTTATTTCAGTAATTTCGATCAGGTTGAGGTAGTAATTTATTCGAAACACATTCTGCATATTATTATGACTAGAATGAGCAAAAAGGTCGCGTCTCTTCTCCATCGTGTGCGTCAGCGACAATGACGTCCTGAAGGCGATTGTAGCAAGGCCTGACTGTCCTATACTGAAACACTTATTCTATTTCATACTATATTTTTCGATGGATTCACTAAGGCATTTATGAAATCACAGACAAATATGACGATATTTTTGCATTACCAGTGTATCGATGAACACCTAAATAGGTATTTGCAACAACATGACATTAAATAAATGAACGAAAGTAGTTTTCATTTAGTTATTTTGGCAGCGCAGAATCGATAGGCTTTGAGCAGGTTGTGAATGGACTTATCATGAATTCAAAAACAATAGGCGACCCTGTATTATAAGCTGACGATATCGACCTCGGTTTGATTACTCTTCATTTTAATTAACTATGATCTCTGCCAAAGTGATTCAAAGCACGATTATTTTCGGGCAATATTTGTATAGTGACAATATTTATTTGATTAATAAATTTGATTTTACATTTAAGTGTTTTGTATTTAAGAAGAATCAGGTCATAATTTTCTCGATAGAATTCAAAATGAAGATATCTTAAGTAGAACCAGCTTAAGTAGATTAGCCCCGTTGGGTTATGTCGCTTACGATGTATTAGTAAGCTGATGGCAACGGGCTAGCTCGAAGAACCGAATATCGATAGGGAAGAAAGTTTCTCGAGTGGCAGCCTAGTACTGGAAACAGAAGTGTATGGCTTCTCTTACTTACACCACATACTTCGGTGGCTGCGTCCACCAAACCTTTCTTAACATTATCCCACATAGTCTTCAAGTCTAAGTCATTCAGACACAATTTATCCAAACCACTAATATTTTTCCTCAGTCTAGATTTATATTTCTCCTTTACATCTTCATTTTGTAACCTTTCTATTCTTGTACGCTATCTTATCTCAAAGTGGTAGAAACAGATGTCCGATGCCACCAACACCTGAATAGACCATTAATTCGGCATAAGACCAAGTAATGATCCGTTCCTACATTGGACTCCCGATAAACCCTTGTATCTTCCACTGTGCTCCTCATTCTTTCATTCACAATTATGAATTCTATAATGCCTCCATCATCACCTCTTTCCCATGTATACTCTTCGTTTGTCTCCTTTTTTAAATAAAAAAGTGATCTTACTCTACTCAGTCCTATAGCCTCAATGTTGCTTCACGTGTATGAACTCAATTGATCGGTGAATTGTAGCAACATTGCCTAATTTACTAGGATATACACTGCAAGGTGTTGCACAATAGCATTGCAGAAAGAATATCACTGTCAATATTAATGAAATAAAGTTCTCAGTCAAATTTGTAGAAAAATACAATTTTATAGTCTATTTACATACCATTCGGTATTTTTTAAATACTTTACTCTTAAACTAGGAATTTCTCCTGTATCGTGGAGTCTACATATACAGATTGTACAGGAACACACATCCAGACCGGGAACAAAGTATTTAATACAGGCCATACATATACTTGCTCCGTGTGTGATTCGAACCGCGCCCTCAGCACTGCAACTCATTGCTAATCCACAACGGCACGGAGCCGTCAAATTAATAAAATATTGATTAATATAAATAGAGCTTTGGTTCACGAAGTTACTTAATTGTAAAAACAATAACGTAGCCAGGCCTTATTTATATTAGTCAATAAATAACTCTCATCGTGTTAGTATTCTAGTACAACATATAACGTCATATTATAGCTCCGAAAACTTTCAGCTCGAGTTACAAAATCGTTTTAGTGCCTAGAAGTCTGCAATGAAGTGGACGATATGTATGACAAGCTTGTGGAAACGTCGGAGCTAATTTCTGTAAGACCCGTCGCAGAACAACACAAACATTCTTAATCTCGTGGCTATTAGACGGGAAATAAAGCTGTAGTATTTAGCAGATTTGACAGCATAAAGGCAACTGAACAGATAGATCTCCAAATGCATGCAGCGGACTTACGCAACTTCAATACAGCTCGTATTAAAGAAGCGATCGAGCGGAACCAGGGCTCCAAAGTCTTTGCCAGAGATCTATCTGCCAGAAAGAGCCAACTGTCGAAGCTGAAGACCGTCCCCCCACGAAATGGAGTGATGACCTGGTAAGACATGTGGGAAGTCATCGATGAAGGTGGCTTGGGACCGTGCTTCGTGGCATTCCTTGGGTGAGGCCTATGTTCAGCAGTGGACTTGTGAAGGGCTGTAATGATGAAAATGATGAGATTTTGGGTCCTCTACTGTACGTGTGCTATCTATATGATGGGCAAGTGTTTTCATAATGCTAAGTTTCTAATGTACGCTGATGACACTAAAATATATATGAATCACTGATTATGTAGATTGCATGAAACTTCAAGATGATCTTGTGCGTCTTGGTAACTATTATGTAGTAAATCATAGGAGTTAATGTCAGCAAGTGTCTTTACGTTTCTTTCACAAGGAAAAAGAACCTACAAATTTCAATACCAAATAAATCACCTTAATATAACTAAGAAAGAATTAGTGAAGGATCTGGGGATATTACTGATTGCAAGTTGCTTCTCAGAACATATTGAAACAATAACGCACTCGGCCCAAAGCCTTGGCTTCATCCTACGCGTAAGCAGACCTTTACTGATATTAACTGTATTAAATTACTTTACTATATGTTAGAAGCGTCCTTGAATATTGCAGTACTATATGGAACCCACATTACATTGTTCATATAAATAACTTAGAACAAATTCAGCACAAATTCCTGAGACATTTAAAGTATAGAAATTTTATTTACACTAATAACTATGAAGAGTCTTGTAGATATTTCAATATAATAAGCCTTGAGGATGGACGTACTCTAATGGACATGGCATTTTGCATGGTTTATGTAATGGAAGTATTGACTGTGTAACCTTAGCTGACAGAGTTCTCTGCTTTTGTACTCCGAAACGTGAACGAGACATACACCTTTGTTTGCAGTTGTTAAGACAAAGACAAACTATGCATAAACTCTGGTGAATCGTTTACAAAAGTTTATAATAAAGATTCCACTCAGTTGATATTTTCCATTCCAGTAAGGATAAGTTTAAGAAGGATGTTTTGAAACTTCTGATGGTGAGTTTGGGTAACTCATTAACTCATACACACACACACACACACACACACACACACACACACACACACACACACACACACACAAATGCCCGCGTGAGGAGGCACACACAAGCATTATGTATGTTGAAAATCTTTAATTTTCTTGTAATGTTTTCTAGATGTTTAAAATATGTATTTTAACCCTACTACTTTGCCTTCAACATGTCCGTTATAAATTGAAAATACTATTTAAATAATGTAAATCCGTTTTTGGCTATAATTTAAGATCATAAGATGTACGTACGATGTAACAAAGAGCTGTGGATTTTGTTTGAAATAAAATAAAATAAAAATAAAATAAAATAAAATGTCTATGGGCCACAGCATCCACTTACCATCAGATGGATTGTGTGCTCGTTTGTCACCCTTATTTTATATGAATTTCTTAATTTTTTCTATTCTAATTTTAAGGAATTTTTGCAATACATGGATCTGCAGAAAAAGAATTGAACAATGAGCAACGTTATTTGTGACGTTCCTTGGGGGAGGCCTATGTTCAGCAGTGGACTTGTGAAGGGCTGTAATGATGATGATAGCCTGATAAAGTCAAATTGATTTATCAATAGATTCATATGCAGGTAAATATGATACATAGTAAATGAAGGTTGTTATTGCTGGTGGATTATATAAAATGTGATGTAATATACACTCACTTGGAAGGGAAGACTAAATTGGCTTCTAGAAATCTTGGTGTGCTCAAGTAGATTGAGACGTTATTTCATGACGGACCACAGCTTTCAGATTTACAAAGCTAAGGTTCGGCCTCATATCGAATGCTATTCTCTTCTCTGGGCCTAGGTACCCCAATACTAGCTTTTTCCACTTGACTGCATTCAACAAAGAGCGTCTCGAATCGTCGACGACTTGCAAAGAGACGTTGTATCTCTGCGCACCTTTTATCGCATATAACACGGAGAGAACTAAGAGGAATTGAATGAATTCCAGGACATGAATTCCACCATCGAACACTGCAACAGGAGCCGTGGTAGCTCAAGGGCTAAGTGAAACTGTCAATTGCAATTTTAAATGCTGATTTACCACATGCTCGGCGGTGAAGGAAAACATCGTGAGGAAACCTGCATGTCTGAGAAATCAGAAAAAAAACGTGAGTGTGTACGTATGTACGCATGTAAGAAGTTATACTTCTTTAGCGTAACAAAACCAAAATAACTAAAACAAAACACGTTTTATAAATTCATATATATTTGAATAACTACCTTGAATATAGTTATCAGTTCCCACGAAAACTTGACAGTTGACAGACAATTACCAATTGAAATTGTCCTTTAAGTTTCGGTGTGCGCGCATCGTAACAACATCATGCTGTCGTTTTAGGTGTTGGTGCGCGCGCATCGTAAAAATCACTTTATCATTTTTCTCAAACGCGCCAAAAGAAGTATAACTTCAAAAATATTTCGAAAATGTGAAGTTCGCCAACACACAATGAGGCAGCGTGGCGGACGTTTCTTTGGCTCAAAACCTCTCAGAAATGAGAGGAGGTGCCCACAGCGTCGTATATAGGCTGAAACTTTAACTTTAACACTGCAACAGAACTCCAAGTTTCATTCTCATCATCAAGATGGTTTGCGGTCATCAACTGTGCGTTTCACAAGGAATTTTCTGCCTTCCATGACGTTAATGTGGAATTTACTAAAGGCAGTGATTTTTCCGGATCAATACGATCAAGGATCTTCAGGAAAAGAGCCTATTCCCTTCTAAAATGCCTAATGTTTCTAGTATTGCAGATGTACATGGGCGACGTTGATCACATCAGGTGAGCCGTAACACGTTCGCCTTCTCTTCTATACAAAAAATTAAATTTGAAAAGGCACAGAGAAATAAAAAGGGAATTAAGAATTGAGACCGCTTCCAAAGTAGCTTTAGACTTATATGATTTACGTCCGGAATGATAACTATTAAATCCTAAGATCCAGCGGATTACGAGCAATCGAGACTCCTTCAATTTAGAACCGTTGCCATGAAAGTCAATAAAATGAACTTTATTATTTTACGTCATATACGTCAAAAATTAAAAGTTCAAATAAATAAAATAGGTCTCTCAATATCTATTAAATCCTAAAATCTCGCAGATAAGGAACGTGAGCAATCGAAACTCTTTCAATTAGGACCGTTTTCATGAAAACGAATAATTTTTATATAATATGTGATTAATATATGTAATAAAAATGTGACAAATTTAACAGCAGTAGACTGAAACGGTAACGGTAAAAATTTTTACATGTCAGAAATAGTGTCAGTTGCCAGTTCAACTTTAAAATTAGTGTTTTATGCTATTTGTAAGAACACCGGTTAAAATTTTGAATTGTTTGGCAGAAATTTGGGGAGAAGGGTGTTATTTAGGTGTGTGTAAGGTTTGGTCCCTGATTAAAACAATACCACTCGCATTAAAAGGTATTGCGCCGTTTTCGAGAAAATAAAAACTATTATAACCTTTTAAAATTTAGAATCGTTTGGCAATGGTCAGGAGAGAGGTAAAGGAGAAGTGAGTGTCACACATTATGTCGTTTGTTGACGTTCATATCAAGGAGTATATAATCACTAATGTCTCAGAGTAAAGATATCTGTGTTTTATATATTAATGTGCAGTTGAAATACATCTTGCTTAATATACAAACCCAACAATTTTATGAAATATGGACGAGTTTCGTGCACTTGCTGACCACTAGTAAATTCTTTTATGTATGTATGTATGTATTCAGATATTATCTGTATTCATTCATCCCAGGAATCGAGAGTCTCGACGACGTTTACCTGTTTTCGATACCAATACACGAATGCCGTAAGTTAACAGAGGTAGGTTATATCTATTTATACACTACAATGAGCATAAGCAGCAACTTACTTTCACTAAAATAATTAACTTAAAAATTCAGCATTTCCCTAACGAAAAGGTAAGTTGAATTGGAAGGACAAACACTACTATGCAATCAAGATAGATGTAGATGTTTATGAGCCAAAGCATCCACTTACCATCAGGTGGACTATGTGCTCGTTTGGCATCCTTATTCTATAAAAAAATTGTTTAATTCTTTTCATTTTGATCTAAAATGTACATATCGAATTTACTGTGCCAAAATGGACGCAGCCAGTTTTCGTAGATAGTCATTATAATATCTTACGGAAACATTTAATGGGTCCGTTCTGACCTTTGTCCGTTTTAGTTTTGGGCTTAATAGCTTGAGTCGTCTGAAATGGGGCGAGTGACGTTAGTAGTTTTAGTTAGTTTGATCTATGTTTTACTTGGTCTATATTGATTGCATTCTAACTTACTTTATTTAGGCAATAGAGCCATGAAAGCTCAGGGGATAAGCGCTCGCCGTAAATTTCACAGTACTCGAGCGTTCGATTTCTGCCGTCTTTAATGTAATTAATAATTTAAATTTAAAGTGCTAATTTACCACGTACTCGGCGGTGAAGGAAAATATCGAAACTGGATGTGAGAAATAACAAAAAAATCGAAAACGACACTTTCCCCACAAAACCGTCTCAGTAATAGTAGGAGGCTTGTGCTACAGATGCATTGTCGCCTCAGAGGACTAAGATGAAATGCCCTACAGCCTGTAATTATACTGACTCTCTACACTCTTCAGATCGAAACACAGCGGTACAAGCACTGTAGTAGTATCTAACCAGACGTACTACTAGAAAGAAAAGGAGTCCTACCTCTTACTATGCACACTGTTAGTTAAAAAACAAAGCTTTAGCGACCTAAAAATGGCAAAACCGTTTAGAATTTTGAGAACCCTATAAATATTGACATATCGTCGAAATATTTTATTCCTCATAAATGCAGGTTACTTCACTATGTTTTCTTTACCACCGAGTAGGTATGTGGTAAATCAGTACTTAAAATTGTAATTAACAAACACATGGTGTCTGCTACATGGCTGATAATGTAGTGGCGTGGAGTTTGTTGCATTTATTAGTCTGTTCCTTTTTTGATAAGGACTTGGAATTTGGTCCATCAAATATGTTCTGCATTTAATTAAAAATTCGTAATTATGTAAATGCATTATATTATAATTAATTTCCCAGGCTTGACTGGCAGAGAATTCAATAAAGCATTAAATTCGCCTGAATGTACACTTTATTTTAATGTGTTTACACTAAAAATAAAAATAATTAATATAAAAACGTTATATACTTAAAATAAAATAAATAAGAGAAAATATATAACTATTATATAAAGAAAATAGAGAATAGACAATGGTACGTGAGAATAATGAAAATAATATATACATTTTAGAAATTATGGCTTTCAACTATGAAAAGGCATGTGACTCAGCATAATCCAGCGATGCCGTAAATGCGGAAACTGTTTTTATTGTGTTGGTGCAAAGCAGTCTGCGGACATTTTATTTTTATAATGAAAATAATATACTTAAATAAGAATAATATTTCGGTATAGAAAAATAGCTAGTGACTGCAGATTTCACAATATAATCGTGAATGAAATAGAAAGCTCTAGGAAAATTGTTAAAATAATAAATGTTAAATCACTGACCTAAGAAATGGTGGTTTAAATTAAATATAGTAAGATAGACGTGGTAGAGCCAAGCTGCAGCTATATTTATAATATAGTTGTAGTACGAATGGATCGGCTCGACCGGGGAAGGACCACGCTCTCACAGAATACCAGCGTAAAATAGCAGCTTAATGCTGCTGTGTTTCGTATGATGAGTGTAAAGAACCGGAGACCCTTTTTACTGGAAAAGAAGCATTCTATCTTATTCCTCAAGGCATCTGCATTTTGATTCGCAAACGAGGATAGATGTAGATGTCTATGGGTCACATCAACCACTTATCATCAGGTGGACTGTGTGCTCGTTTGTCACCCTATTTCTAAAAAAAAAATATGTATAGTAAGATAAGTTAAATTATTATGGAAAATTGCCGCATAGTATCACCTAAGACTGGTCGGTTCAAGACAATCTCCAATATTAGCTTAAAGTTCATAATTTGCCTCATCTATTCTATCTATTTTCGTTGATGTAAGTGCTGTTAGCCTATGCAGCTCTTACAGCTTCATTTGACTCACTCAGCTAATTAAAAAAGGGAAAGGCAATTGAGGATGAAGATGATGATGGTTTATAATTTGGTATTGTTACTAATCATGTCCCCTCTGTTGAGGTTTATTGAGCTATCTAACCGCAGTCCGAGTGGGGGTGTGCGTACCCCCGCCTCTGACTTCTTAGCTCGTATCGGTCAATGTTCTGGGCGGTGAGAACCGCCCAGGTACGCGGGTGTACGGTGTACGCGGTGTGTGCTGGAACGCGTGGCGCCCGCCTACGGGTGCGACGCGCTCCATCCGTTATCCTATTTGTGTTTGTCCCAATTGGTGTGGGTGTAGTGTCAGTGTATGATGTGCCTGCGACGTTTGGGTCGACGGGATCGAGCGAGCGAGGTTGTTCAATTAGTACGTTACGCGGTCTACGGAGAGGCGGCGCGACGTTTGGTATCGGAACGTAGTTGGCTGCGTTTGTAACTAGCGGGTTTGAATGGGTTTCGGCGCTATCAAAATAGCGCTGAGACATCTCCTTGAAGTATTCGGAGATAGAGGAAGTTGATACCACCGTGCTCCGGTGGCTTTACGGATGAATAAGTTTTGAACTTTCTGTAGTTCGTTTAGGTGGGACTTATACGTGTGGGCGAAGGCTACACTTGCGTAAGACATGATAGGTCTAACGCAGGTTTTGTACAGGTGGAGTTTGTGTCTAAGAGACAGTTTACTCTTCCTGTTAACAAGAGGGTGGAGACGGCCAATAACTGACCTGGCTTTGTTGCGTACTACACTTATGTGATTCGCAAAATTCATTCGGATGTCGAAAGTGACGCCCAGATATTTGGCCGAATCTTTCCAAGGGATGTGGCGACCGTATAAGGAAATTACATTTAATCTGTTTTGTTTTGGACTCCGTCGAAAGTATATTGTTACACTTTTTTCGGGATTCACTTCAATTCTCCATTGGCGAAACCATTCGCCTAAGCAATTGGTAGCTTTTGAAGTGCCGTATCGTCGGCAAAGAGAGCAGTGTTTACCACTGGGTCTTTGGGGATATCACTCGTGAAGAGTGTAAAGAGAAGTGGAGACAGGACGGAGCCTTGTAGGATCCCAGACTTTAGAAAACGTTTCGAAGAACGGGTTCCCACTACTCGATAGCGAAAAAGCGATTTGTATGGACGGCTCGGATGATGTGTAGGCACCTGTCGGGCACGTTTAGTTTATACAGCTTGTAGAGCAAGCCGTCGTGCCAAACCTTATCAAATGCCTTTGCGACATCGAAGAAGAGGGCCCCCGTGTTTCGAGAATTTTTCCGTATCGGGTGGTGATTAAAGCCAGCCAAAATATAATCTGTTAGGCGATGAATTTGGTTAGTGCACGAGTGTTCGGCTCTAAATTCAAACTGTTCGTCAAGAAGGAGTCTGGTTATTTCAGTGAAGGGACGAAGGCGCTTTAGAATGATGCGCTCATAATTTACCCCGGTTTTGGGATCTCTATTACGTCTGCTTTTTCCAGATATCCGGAAAGAGCAGCTCGAGAGAAGCGCGTTGAAAATTACGAGGTGGTAAATTAGTGGTGCCGGAAGAGATTTGATCACCTTGTTGCTGATGTCGTCAGGCCCAGGGCTGATCTATTCTTTAGGCTTTTATGGATTCTGCTTCGTAAACAGTCACAGGATCGAGTGGTTCGCCCGCTGGCGCTAACGCAGTCCTACGTTCGACTTCCGCTTCTACCCTAATAGGTGAGCGGGTCTGTTGGTATGCTGGATGGGGTACACTGGCTCTCTAGACTGTCGGCTAGGCATTTGCCTTTTCCGAGATCATCTAAGGCGAGATCGGGGTGGTTAAGCCTCACGAGAGGTGGCATGGGAGGGTTTTGCTGTGATTTTAGAGCTCTAGTCAGCCTCCAAAAGGCGTTTTGAAATGGTTCTATTCCTTCTAAGAGGTTTTCCCATTTATCGTTTCTAAAATCGGCTATGCGTTGTTTGACCTCGTTTTGTAAAGAATGTAGCCGAATTTTGTTATCTTCCGTGCGATAATGGTCATAAAATTTTAGCGCGGTGTTTTTCGATCTAATCAGTACGTAATGTCTAAGTAGTACCTATCACTCGACATTCGATCCTGACGGGAGCATTCTTCGACCGCTGAAGTGAGGTGGGTCGATAGGGCGCTAATCGCCCTATTGGTTTCCTCCGGCGAGTTAATGTTGTCCGGTATGGAGACTTAATGCTGGGAGTTCGTAGACTCGAGTTTACGCCAGTCGACGGTTTTGGTCTGAGGGAGCTCACCCGCAAACCGGCGCAGTTGTAATATGACTGACCTGTAGTCCGAGCATCATTCGATGACAGTATCAATCAAGTTAATAGTCAGCCTGATGTCTTTTAGTAATGCTATATCAAGGACGTCCGGATTATGGTGTTAAATAAAGGGATGGCGAGTCGGACTCTCGGGAGCGATAACGTCGAAGTCAAGTCTCTCCGTGAGGTCGCATAGAACGTTTCCGTTTTGATTATTAACATTAGAATTCCAACTAACGTGTTTGCTGTTTAGGTCTCCCGCTATTAATACGCTGGGGCCTAGATCTAGTAGAGCCGAGATGTCAGCTTCTAATATATGCTTCCGCGGTGGCGGATATGCCGATGCAATTATGAGGGGTGGATGGCCCATAAGTGCTACCCTACAAAGTTAGCAAGCGGTGGAGTATCTATCAGTAGACAGTGCAAGGACCTTTTGTAGTAGATCAAGGTGCCGCTTTTATGTCCGGTCAGCCTATCATTTCTTACTAAGGTATAATTTGCTATTTTGGGATCGCGCATACTAGGTTTCAAGAAAGTCTCCTGCAGTAGCATGATGTCGACATCATGATCGCGTAAAAAGTACACGATTTCTTCCTTTTGATCTCTGATGCCGTTTGCGTTAAAGAACGCGACAGTCAGGGGGTAGGTTTATTTCTACCTGTATGTTGTACTGCCATTATGATTTAAAAGGGGACGGCTTGGGTGCATTGGAAAGAACCAATTGCGTCGATAAGATTTATATGGTCAATGGTGGCATTGTGCTTATCTTGAGTGTTTTTGGCCTCGCTAAGTTTGCGGGCCAGAGAAGGGACTTCAGCAACATTAATGTTGCTGATGAAGTGGCAGACTAACCAGAAGACAGCAGCGAAGGTTGAGGATGCCTGAGGGGCGGTTTTGGGCTTTTGAGCCTGGAGAGAGGGCGCTGGCCGTGAGGCAGCGGCGCTTGCAATCGCCGGGAGCTTAACCCATGCGTTCGTTTTGGGTGCTGAAGGCACCAAATGGCTTTTGACTTGCCGGAAGCCCTTAACGGGGCGGGTTTGTGGTACTTAGGGGGCAAGGGTGACACCGAGATCGGTGCTACTGAAGGCAGCTGCCGAGGATGGGATTCCGCGGCGCTAGGCTGCTCGTCCGCGCGGTCTACACCTCCGCGCTTCTTCCTGCGCGGCGCTATCGAACAGCCGTGATAATTCGCTGGGTGTCCCGCTTCGCAGCACAGAACGCAGCTCGGAGGGCCTTCCGACTCGGGCGTTCGGGTGTACTCGGGCGTGCCGTGGTCGCCTAGACACTTTACGCATCTAGACCAGTCGAAACAGTTTTTGGCC
This sequence comes from Parnassius orleans, assembly GCA_029286625.1. NCBI lineage: Eukaryota > Metazoa > Arthropoda > Insecta > Lepidoptera > Papilionidae > Parnassius > Parnassius orleans. The sequence continues at coordinate 19,733 of JAGSMP010001359.1, forward strand.
GAGTGGCCATAAACTTGGCATCGGTGGGCTTCTACTGCAATCCCCGTAAGATTTCAGATTCAGCGGACGTTAGAAATTTCTTCGCCTTCCGGAGACAGGTCCAGGATGACTAGGCACTATCTTTTGTCGGTTGTGGTATTCTCGGTTCTGTGCACTTCCCTAACTGGAGGTTCTGCGATTTCAGATCGCTATGAACGTGTTCGGTTTCGAGCTCTGGGAAGTCGCGAACGACAACTCGGAGGTTTCGTTCCTCCGCAAGGGCGTAGGTGTGAAAGCTCAGTTTCTGAGCTTTCAGATGCGCAATTAAAGCACGGAAGTCATTCGTCGTCGAGACGTTGATACGAATGCCCTGGCCACCGTTGTGGACTTTGGGGCAGAAGATTTTCTTGGAGACTATCCATTTGGATAGGTTGCTCCAGCGGGATTTATCTTAAAGGATAATAGGGGGCGGGGGCTTTTCCTTGCGCTCCGCGGCGTGTTTTGGGTTCGCGGCTTTAATCGCAACCTTGGCAGTTTTGGGGCGCGCTGAAGGCACGATCTTTTTAGCCGGAGTGGCGTTAGGAGATGAAGACGGGGTCGAAGGGGCCGAGTGAGGCACGTCGCCCTTTTTCGCTGCGGGTGCTTACGTTTCTTGCCTTAAACTAGGGTGAAGCCGTCGTCATCGGGCTTGGCGGGTTTTGCTACGTCTAACTCCATCTCGGAGCCCGACTCGGCGTCCAAGAACGTCGAGGACGGCCCACGGGTGGAGAACGCGGAAGACGCGGGGGACACAACGTTATAAACTGTTTCTACGGACACGGGGGTCGCAGGTCCGGTGCTTGGCGACATGGGGTCGTCAACGCGCGGTCGGACGTTCAGACGCGACTTAAAAAGTCGGTGAGTTCGGCTATAGTAACAGCCGCCATCTTGTTAAGGCTTAAAACACTTGTGTACCAAGCTCCACCACCTCACGGTTGGGGAGGTGTGTGCTTAAGACGAACACCTATACACCTTGTGCATTGGTACGCTAGTGTGTGTACCAAGCTATCGCCTAAAGCGACAAGTGAACACAGAAATTTAAAACAATAGAATAGCCGCCTATGAGGCGGCGGTGTAATAAACCACAGTTTACTGGAAATCGGCAGAGCGTGGGCACCACCAATGAAACACAAAAGGGTCAATGGGCTGACGGGCCGGTGCAACCTGACGGCAGAAATGACGCACAAACACCACTGAAGCACTTCCGAGAATTGTCTGTTATTTTCACGCACACAATAGCACTGTAGAACACGGAGCGCATGGGCTGACCGATAAATACTACTCACTGTGTAATCTAAACCTGTGGCCTCACCTATTGTTCCTCACGCAGTATTTTTATAGAACAAGGGTGACATACGCGCACAAACACAATCCATCGGATGGTAAGTTGATGCTGTGGCCCATATGCATGTACATCTATTCTATCAAAATGCTCAAAATACTGTTTCTGTATCTTGTTGAGTGTATAAATAAAATAAAAAAAATGCAGATGCATGACAATATCTCATCATACCTCAGGGTGACAACTCCTGAGAATTAAGATGGAATGCCTCGTGAAAAGGTCTCTGATTCTCTACACTCAGCTGTTATTTTAAGCTAGTATTCTGTGAGATGCGTGGTCCTACACTGGGTGAGCTGAATACCCTTCGTATAAACTATAATATAGCTGATAGTAAACATAAGTCATTCAAATAGAGATTATATTATAAAATTACAAATTTTTTTTAGTTTAGTCTTAAGAAATGGTTCAATACCTTATTTGAAATTACCCACTCAAAATGTATTTAAAATAAATAAATAAGTGATCTTTATAGAAGACACTCATCGAAACTTCTAAAATCGAAAGCTTAATTAAAAAGGATGTAACAGATTTATAGGCTACCAAAGACAATTTTGATAAACCTATAAATTTCCCCTGAGTTAACGCTTAGATGAAATTGAAACGCTGGAACAAATTTTCAGGCACCAAAGAACTAATCAATCATTTAGCAGTTAAGAAAATTCAATAGACAAAGCTTTTAGTCATCAACAAAGTTTATCAACTTTGGAGAATATTTTTTAATAAACGCTCAATGACATAATTTTACCTGTGTGTTTTAGGTCTTCAAACGTGATTTATGCCTCACCAAAATTGGAAAATTGATAAAGTTTTTCTTAGAGTATTTATAATAGCTGCTTATAAACACTAAGAGATTTTTATATTGTTCGTTTATCGCTGATATTATCTACTAGATAATATAATTTGGCTTTCTATTTCATCTAACAATAGCGCCATTTACTTACTTCTAAATATACTAAAATAGTTAGTCATGATAAAATTAAATAATAGAATGCTACTGAATATACGATGTAAATAATTGAAAATTCGTGATGATATCGTTGGATGTAATTACTAGGTAGGTAGATGGTCAACAATCCTGCAAAAGCTTAGTTTCAGTTTTATGAATTGTATTTAAACGTAGTTCGCCATGAGATTTCATCTGGCATGGTAGCAAAACGTGTACGATTCCTTGAGGATGAATCTGTTGATTGATGTATGTAACATGTAACATGATGTAACATGTATGTAAGTTCTTTTGTTTTGACTCACCGTAAATTTGGGTTGCAAAGATGAGTAGAACTCATTATCGTCAGCCAATCAAAAGTCCACTGAAATTACATAGGCCTTCATAAATTGTCAAGTGGCTGGATATTTGCTATAGAAGTTACCACGTTTAGGGGTTGGCCACCGCAGCTATTACTATTTTGATCTGTTGTCAGGAAGATATTATGCTGCCCATCCCCTGTTTATTTTTCTTTTTCGCCTCTTACGATGGGACGGTATGAGGGCAGATTTCACCGCCACAACAAGGCGAACATATTTCTACTCTCATTCATGAGTTTAGTGCTTCCCACGTTCACTGTGAATAAAATTTATAAGGAATAAAACAAATTTAAGGATTTTTTGCGTTTAATTTTAACTTTTTAATTTCCGATGTTTTGGGCACTTTACAGCACCCATGATAACGAGGGGTTTGACCACCTGATGTCATAGTAAGAATATAATAGAATAGAATAGATGCAATAGTATTAAAGTTGTAAAAATTACTGCAGTAGTATGCTTGGGTTTGAATTTAATTTTATTAATTATGGGGTCCTTAGCAGATGGTAGCACTCAGCCATTTTTCCTATTAAAATTAGGATGTTTTTGAATTTCAATTGCCTTGCGAATCATCATTGGTAGGAATCGGTGTTCTAATGCAAAGATTTGTTGTCTATCAGATCCGATATAATGGTTAGGACGATACTAAACATACTATCACTGACATATGACATGACATACTTAGACTTCCCGGAGCGTCGGTGCTTCACAAACGATATGTTCCTTTACGCCCTCGTAAAAAGTTAAAATTAAACGTGATAAAATCCGTGATTACCACCAGTGATTTTTCCGGACCGATCAACGCATCTGCACCCCTGGTGTTGCAGTTGTTCGCGGCGGTGGTAGTCACTACCACTGTGTGCGCATGCCCTTTGCCCCTCTCCTAAAAAAAGAAAACATTAGTTTTATTCCATGTGTAGTATACATTATTATTGAACTGCATTTATGAAATTTTGAAGTCTACTGGAACGTAAAAAATATCACATATATTTTATGGTACTAATCTATATTAAATAGGACCAATGATATGAATAAAATATTTCAAATAAACATTATCGTAAATTGATAGAAGACCATGAAATTCATCATTATTTTGTTAAAACTAAATTGATTTTAATTATGAATGAATGTAAAGAGTAAATGTAAATAATAATAGTACATTTTGATTCCAAGACAATTTACCTTTCTTATGGAGACATCGGAAGACACGCCTGATATAAAAAATAGTAGGTGTTTTGACATATACATATATGCACGTGATCCTAGCTATTATATCTGTGCAAAATACAAATCATCTACGTCTAAATAGTCTTTTAGAATTCAAAAAATCTTTCACAGACATAGAGACACAGACACCGAGGTGACTCTAAAAGTAATCGAATTTTGCTAAATTTGGCATGGAATAGCATTTAAGGATGTTTCTAAATTCAAGTTCACACGAGCGAAGTTGCGGGTAAAATGCTAGTATTTAATATATTTATAGTAAAACTTATAATAACGCTAAGTTTCAGCAGTAATTAAATAAATGTATTCATAACGGGGAAATAGGATAATTTGAGGTTGTTTATCAAAAAACATCTTAATTTCAATTACCTCGTACTACGATCGTCAACCCTGCAATGCGTGATGATTAAGGCAAATCCAATGGAAGAGCAATATGTCCAGCAGTGGAATTTTACTGGCTGATGATGATGAACAAGAAGAAGAAGAAAGACCGTATATTTTTAATATTTCATTTAATTTAGACGCTACAAATTGATATCAAGTAAACGTTGTATGGAAACTTGTCATTGTTCTCTGATATATTATCTATTTTAGTACGGTAATATTTTTAAAAGAGAACTTTAAACATTTTGTCATCTTTTTGTTTAAATATGCTTTCATGCTTACATAAAAAAAAATTGCGACGATTTTATTCGCAAAATCTATACAAATAAATAAAATTGACGTGTCTGTTTGAAAATTATATACGGTACTTATAACAAAAAGATTGAATGTTTTTCTGTCTATCTATCTGTCTGTTTGTTCCGGCCAATCTCCGAAATGGCTGGACCGATTTTGATGAGCCTTTCACTGGCAGATTGCTGATATTATAAGGAGTAGCTAAAATTAGCTTTATTTTAGATAAAAGTGTAGGGTTCCGCGCAAAAATATTAAAACCTATGAAATCCAATCGTAATAAATTCCACGCAGACGAATTCGCAGGGAATAGCTAGGTAGTCAAAAATTCAAAGAAAAATTCAGCTTCGGTTGTGAAAGAAACACTGGAAAAATTAATTAAAACTAAATTAGGATGAAAATCAAGCCACAATTTAAGCGCCTGAAACTAATAAAGCGATTTCAAAGCTTAACAATGTCATTTTGTAAAAGCCCTTGGATTAGACGCCAGGCGTTTCAAATTTACGGACACTATGTACAGCTTATCCTTTATAACTAACTTACGGACACTATGTACAGCTTAGCTTTATAACTAACGTAGATAAATTAGAATTAAAATTAGTATAAGTGAGCAGTTGCGGTGAGATCTAGATATAAAATAACCCAGAAACAAACATTTTCAGAATGATATCTAATAAATATGGTAATTGACAGACGTCGAAATAAAAATTTTACATAATATAATATAGGAAGCCGACATAGTTTCTAAGCTCCGGAGCATCTGAGACCAGTTACCCGTGTGAATTACAATAAGCCTTTTCTAATTTAGGTAATACCAGCACCTATTTGAAGGTTTATGTAGATGATTGTGATTATGAAAGCTGTTTCTACCAAGTCCTTATTTTTATGGAATAATATGCATCAAACATTCTTTTGCTAGCTTTAAAAGTAAAGTTAAAGTTACAGCCTATATACGTCCCACAGCTGGGACAGGCCTCTCTCATTTCTGAGAGGGTTTTAGGGCAAGGAAATGTCCTTGCCGCGATGCCCCAATGTGTGTTGGAGGAACTTCACATGTCTTCGAAATATTTTTTTTCTTATTTCTCAGACATGCAAGTTTCCTCACGATGTTTTCCTTCACCGCCGAGCACGTGGTAAATCAGCACTAAAAATTGCAATTAACAATTTCATTGGTGCCGGCGGGGATCGATCCCGAGTTGCTCGCGTACTGTGAAACTTACAACGAGCGTTAACCATCTGAGCTCCACGGCTAGCGTTATCTTATATATGTAAATGTACTAAATCTGCGACACTTAATTATTTATAAGGTCTTCAAAATTATGTCTAAAATACGATATTTTTGTCCAACCTGGGCTTAAATATTTTTTCATTTTGAACCTACACCAAAAGCTTATAGATAAACCGTATTGCGATATTAATTGGAGTAGGTATATTATATAGGAATAATTTATTTATTTATTCTTTATTGCATTCCATATTAAAAAACAGTGGGGGGACATAATGCCATTAGGCGTTCTCTACTAGTCAACCCATGGAGTGGTGAGAATTGCTGTAAATGTGGCAATGTAACAAAGAAAGTAACAAACCAGAATAAGAAACTGTTATTGTTCGTACAAAGTTCGACCGAGGTCTTAACACTTTTTTTTTTAAATAAAATACCAATAATGATTTCTTATATTTACGCGAACACTACATTATTGAATAAAACTACTTTTACGGATTATATGCGTTTAATTAACTTATTTTATTAATTCCCGACGTTTCGGTGCTTTACAGCACCCATGGTCACGGGGACTGAGATGATTGACGTCCCGATGTCAGAGCATCCGGAGTACCTTCAGCTTTTCTAATTATTAATTTTGGTCCGATCTACGCAGAATGAACTAACTGTGTCTTGAAGTCTTGCAGTGATATGCTTGGGTTTAGTTTTAATTTTATTAATTACAGGATTCCAAGAAGGTGGTAGTACCCAGCCTCCTCTCTATTGAAATTAGGATGTTTTTAATTTCAACAGCCTCACGTATCATCCTTGGCAGAAATCGATGTTCTTTCGTGAGAATCTGTGGTTTATCAAATATAATGTAATGGCGGGGCCGTCTAGGATATGATCACAAACTGCAGACTTCCCGGAACGTTGAAGTTGTATGGGTCACCAAAATACACAAACCGAATGCTCCGTTACGTCCATTAGTGAGTCAGATCGATTCGACAACTTACAGATTGGCTTAACTCTTAGCAAAAACACTATCACCACCAGAGGACACACAAGAGCACACACTAAGGATTCATACCATTTTGTTAGTGAGACAAAGACACAGACACAGTTAGTTCATTCTGTAGATCGGACCAAAATTAATAATTAAAAAGCTGAAGGTACTCCGGATTAACTCTGACATCGGGACGTCAATCACAGTCCCCCGTGACCATGGGTGCTGTAAAGCACCAGGCGTCGAGGAATTAATAAAAAATTAATTATAATATAATCGAAATAATTTTATTCAAAATACCAATATTTCTGCTGGAATGAGAGAGAATTGTCTTCTATATTTCAGTTTATGAGAGATACAGACAAAACCATTCTTATATAATATTGTGTAAATAAAATTAAAAGTTAAATATATATTATATTAAAGTTAAATATATGTATAAAAGTTTAATATATGCTGTACTTGTATCAATCCTTATCATCAACATTACAACCTATTACAAGTCCATTGTTAAGCGTAGACCTCGTTCATAGATTGACTCATAGGAGGAATTTTCCATAGAGTCCATGCTTGGCACGTGTGTTGACATCTGTAGTTTTAAATTACTAGTTGATCAATAAGTTTTAACGCAATGAAATTCTAGGATAAGTATATTATATAAATTGTTTTTATTTTTCCGCAATCGCCTTTTAAGCTAATACGCCTTGAATAGCGTTTTGTAAGTTGGTTAATTCCTTGAAAAGAAAGGCTTGATCCTGGGACTCGAATAAGACCTCTACAGCACACACCTCATCGTCGCCGTCAAATTTATACCACGCAGTGCTTTTTCAGGTGAGTAAAAGGTGATAAACACTAGGAGCTAGTCCAGAGAATAAGTTGGGTGCTGCATCAACTGAAACCCAGCCAGTTTAGATGGGCGCCTGCAACATCAGATCGATGGGCAGGGCATTATCATGATGAAAAGCACACCAGCACGCAATTTTCCTCGACGTTTATTCTATAATTCTTCGCGTATAGTTTTTTGATTAATGATGCAGATAAAAAATAAATGGTGTTAATAATCTCCGGTTATTGCCTCTCCTTTACTTAAATAGTCGATCATTATTATACCTCCCACATCCCAGAAAACAGAAGGCATTATTTTTCCAGCGGAGATATTTTTCAGACACCTTGAATCTCTTGGCTGGCGGGAAGCCGGTATTTTCAATACCTTTTTGTTTCGTCTCGAATTAAAATGGTGTACCACCCAAATCTACGGTTACGAAACGAGCACAAAATAATTTGGAACTTCTTCGATTTTGCTAAATTTAGCTTTGAAATGTCAACTCTTACTTTCTTTTGGGCGCCTGTTAACATTCGAGAACACAACGCAGCCGCCTTTTTGAATTTTAAGGTATGGGTTAAATAAACAATAAAATAATAAACTGAATTGTACCAAACGTAACCTTTAGAAACTCAGCTAAATAACGAATGATCACACGTCGATCTACCTTAACAATTTCTTCGATTTTTTAATGTTTTCTTGCGTAGCGTCCATTATTGGCCGCCCGGAGCAGTGTCGTCAGCAGGCGGTTCTGCCACGTTTAAATTCATCGCACCAGTATGCCATTGTAGCATAAGACGGAGCATTGTCTGCCAAAGTAGACTGCAGTTCTTCAAAACAATTTTGTAGAAAAAAATTTCAGATTGAAATATTTAATAACCGCACGAAGTTCGAGTTTTTCATTTTGCATATCAATCAAATTTGAAAAAAAAAAAGGATATAGTTTTAATTCAGTTTTTCTGACCTTGGATATTAACGAATTTAAGATTCGAAAAAAATAGACACATTTCTATAACTCATTGATATGTCCTTTTCCGAAAACTTATTATTATTCTGTCCTTCTCCTGTTTCAGTTTCCTCTGTCGCCTTTTACGACAACCATGGGATGGTTTGAGTTAGTAGTTCTTCATACGCCGCCACACTACGCACTGATGGCTTGAATATGCCCATAAATTTTCTGCATATATCACCAACATATTTTTCAGAGAATACGTCACCTTATTGCTTGAAGGGTTGCCAAAATAGGTGATAATGAAATGCCAGACAGATCTCAAGGCTTCCTACTGATGGCAATAGAGCTGTGTTGCTTATTCCGGCTAAAAAAATCCAGTCCATTGAAGGGTGGCAACGTAGTGTACTGCGATCGCTAAGCCCTGCCTTCGTGACGCTTAAGAAAAATCTCGTACCGTAGCAGAGGTCCATAAACAACAGTGAACTTTTACTGACTATGGTCAAGAGGAGAAGATAGATAGTGAAGTAGAAGAGTTTTTAGTTATTGGTCTAGCTTGAAGTCAAGTCATTAGTAATTATAACATTCTACTTAAACTCAATGCTTTCTTATGTTTCTCCAACACAACACATTTAAATAAAACTTGTTTTACAAATTTTATCTCGTATATTAACTTATTTTATATTCTTGACGTTTCGAGCACTTTACAGCACACATGGTCACCGGGGACAGGTGTTAAACGCCCCAATATCATAGGTTAACTATGCAGCTACCTCAGATTAAAATAATTAATTTTTGGTCCGATCTACGCAGTATGAACTTATAGTATGTTGATGTTTTGCAGTTGTTGCTGCATGGGTTTGAGAATTTTATTAATTATAGTATCCCAAGCAGATGGTAGCATCCAGTCATCTTCTCTATTGAAAATTCTACTTGCACTCATTAAGAAAACTGTCGATAAATAGTCCCTGGCCTTAATAACATGTCACACACTTTGGTTACCAGTTTATTACGTCACATCTGCCGCTACAAGCGAGCTTTGAAGGTGCCATATTGTCATTAGATAACTTTAAAATTAACTCGCCGTCTTCATTTTTTTTCATTAATATAACAACGTTCTCAAATTATGTTTATAAATTAACTTTCATTAAAATTAAAGCCGCCTTCGATGAGCTAAACAGAATAAAATAATTTCACATTCTGAAGTCGGTGCTAAGATAAAGTTTATAGAAGAATTAAAGTTTCAAGTTTTAATTTGCTGCTCTTTCTTTTTATTAAAAGTTTTCTTTTTTACCCTCTTCGTGGACTAAGGAACATCACAATCTCAATGTCGTCTAAATAGTTATATTAAAAATTTCATTCCCTATTTAGCTACCCTAAGGGGTGGAATTCTGTCTTCAAATTTATATGAAACACCTATGAAGTATAATATATGAAATAAAATAAGACTCATCAAAATCGGTTCACAATTGATAAAGATATCGCGTAACATTTTTTAAAATACACAATGGAATTGAGAATCTTCTCCTTTTTTTGAAGTAACAGTAATTCTTTAAACAAAATATATTTTTTAATCTCTTAGATATTATCTTAGAAATAATTTTTTTTCATTTTTCAGACATGCACGTTTCCTCGGAATATTTTCCTTTACTTCTGAATGAATGAATGAATGTACGGTAAATAAGCGTAAAATTTCAATTAATTCTATTGGTTTCAGCGGAGGTTGAACTCCGGATTGGGCGCCAACTATGGAATAAGAGCAAATGATTATCGCAAATGTAAAATATGCAGACAGTTGAGAAGGCAGCGTTGAAGAACCAAAATATTAATAGGACCCTTCTTAGCGTAGCGATTGCAGTAAATCCTCTCTACCACGACAGCGGTCCATTCGCAGTACCAGCAATCTCTCAGCCATGACGTCCTTAATTCGCATCGAAGGGGTTTCAAATCTGAAGTAAGTACATAGTTAAATCTACATTCATGTGAGGTCCCAAGATCTTTAAGCATTCACGATCCCACGGGATTAAATTTTAGCGTTTCATCACATCAAATACTTATTTCTGTAGTAAAGCGAACGCTACATTGAATAAAACTACTTACACGGATTACAACGCATTAATTTAAGTTCTATTTAACTTCAAGCGTTTCCATATACCTTCGTTACAACGAGTCCCAACCCGTTAAAACAAGTTAAACTAAACGCGATAAAATCCGTAAAAGTAGTTTCATTCAACTATAAATAAGTGAAGAATTTCGGGGAGACAACGTCACCCTGTCTTACACCTCTGCAGTTGGATAGGTTTCGTATTCTGGTTCTGTACTCGGATAGCCATCGTAGCCCTACTGTACTAACACTTCAGTACTTCGATATACCGACAGTCAACTTGGCACCGCTAAAGGACTGTAGCACCGCAAATTTCGACGGAATCAAAGTTTCTCATAGTCCACATGCACGCAAGGCAAAGTGGCAGATTGTACTCTTCGGTCTTCTGTACAATATGCCGAAGGGTATGTATGTGGTCTATGGTACTAAAGCCTTTTCGGAAACAGGCTCGTACGGGAGGCTAGAAGTCGTCGAGTCTGCATGCGAGACGATTCGTGACTCTGAAACAACACTTAGCCGCGGCTTAGAAAGTTAATTGGTCTGTAGTTATTCAAGAGCGTTGTCGCTTTTCTTGAAGAACAAGACCACACCCTACTACTACTCCACACCTCCAGAATAATCCCACCATGGAGGACGGAATTAAAGCTTGAACTGGAAGGACAAGTACCAGTTTTCCACCCGCTTTTGTGGTTCTAGCCTCGCCTGGGGCCTGCCGTTTTCAAGGTGCTGGAGGCCATTCTAATCTCACCCAGACTGACATCCGGATATCATCGGAATAGTGTTGGATAAGACTTGCTCTTGGATCGTTACTCACACTTGCGTGTGGCCCCAACGATGTCGTGTACAGCTGCCTATAGAACCTTTAAATCTCACTCACAATCTCAGATGTCCCGGAAACTATGCTACCACATTCGGTCTTCAGCTTCGACAGTTGGCAGTTGGCTGGCTGTCAGACAGATCCTGGCAAAGACATTGGAGCCCTGGTGCCGCTCGATCGCTTCTTCAATACGAGCATTATTAGCATTATATATCCCGCCACATGCATTTGGAGATCTCTATGTTCAGTTGCCTGTAAGCTGTAAAATCTGATGAAGACTGCAGCTTCATTTCCGTCAACATCATGAGATTAAAAGTATGATTGAAAACTTTTGTGTTCTTCTGCGGTGGGTCTTACAGAACTTAGCTCCGATCGCATTGACAGTTTTCACGAGCTTGCCATTCATATCGTCCACTGAATTGGAGTCTTCTAGGCACTGATAACGGTTTTGTAACTCGAGCTGAAAGATTTCGGGACTTTGGATTATAGCAGGAGGGGATGGAGCGTTGACTTCATTAGACGAAACCTCCCCAACTTAACGTTTAGGTTCAGTATGCCTCTAACCATTCGGTGATCGCTACCAGTTTTCACCCTCGCGATCACTGAGACATCACTGAATAGTTGCCGTCTAGTCGTCATAATAAAGGTAATCCCATTTGTTGTCGAACCTTGGGGCTCGAACAGGTCCACTTCCTGTGAGGCCGCTTCTGAAAGAAAGATTTAGACAAGTTGTCTATCTCTACTTCCAGCTCAGCGTCAGTCCTCAGGGTGCGTGCGTTGTATGTTGCTAGGTCGAGTCGTCTTAGGTGGCAACCGAACCTCCTCCGGAGATTCTTAGCACCCTGCCCCGCCGTTACCATGGTCGCCACCGTAGCCAGGAATAGCGGGGCCGCCGGGACTGGGCCCTTCTCCGTAACCTTCATGATGGGGATGTTTGCCATAGTTGCCACACTTGGCGAGTGATATGGCAACCGCAGTTTTTATTGTACTATTGCTGTTATTAGATGATGCTGCTTCCCATCTCCTGCCTGTTTCCTGTCGCCTCTTACGACACCCACGGGAAGATATGGGGTAGTGAATATTCTTAACCGCCACTACAAGCCTAAAGTAAGATTAACATAATTAATAAAAGAAAAAACATAAAATCTGTTTACAGTTGACGGAGATATCGAGTTACATAAAAAAGGAACAAACGTTCGAATGGATTCCCGCCTACTTTCTTGGAGCCGGCTAAAATGCAATTTTATTTATTTTGAAAACTATACAAAATAAATATAAATAACTATAACACTCACTAGATACACCCAACTCTGGATTTATATTAGGTATTTACCTATGAAATTACTTTTTTCTATATTTTTATTTTATTAATCAAAGTAATCACCCATGCACTATGTATGTTGCCAACGCAGTGGCAGTTTATTGATGCACTTCTTGAAGAAATCAGCTGGACGGGAGGCAACAGATTCTTCAAAGGCATTTTTTACTACCTCTCGGGTATTGATTTTTTTCTTGCCAAAAAGTTGTCCTTATTTTGGAAAAAGTAGAATTCTGTAGGCGCAAGGTCTGGTAAGTACGGCGGATGATGGAGAACTTCCAACCCCAGCTATTGTAACTTGGAGACAGTCTGTTGTGCAGTATGCGCGTTGTCGTGTAGGAGCAGCGGGGATGATCGATTGACCAAAGCTGGTTGGAGACGTGCGAGCTTCTAATCATTGTGTTCAGTTCTTCACAGTACATATCTGTAGCAATGCTCATCCTGTTTGGTAAGAAGCTGTGATGAATCACACCGGCGCTAGACCACCAAACAGTGACCATCTTTTTTCTAGGAGTAAGTTTTCATTTAGGTCATTGTTTAGGTGCTGAACCAGGATCCAACCAACTTGTTGAGAAACAGAATCTATTTTTCGTCGCAGGTAACAATGCGGTTCAAAATTTCTTCGTTTGTGTGCCTGTTGAGCAGTGCAAGGCACGTCTCGACGCGTATTTCGCGCTGGCAATCATTGAGTTCGTGGGGCACCCATTTTTCAAGCTTTTTACCTTGCCGATTAGATGCAAATGAACTAATATTGTTTTGATGCTGACTTCGAAAGCTGCTGCTAATTCAGACGTAGATTGACTATCATCAGCTTTCACAATCACCTTTAATTCGTCATTGTCGACCAAAGTTTTCGAACGATCACGGGGTTAATTTTTCAGGTCAAAATTTTCAGAATGGAAGTGGGCAAACCAATAACAGGTGGTGCGTTCGTTTGTAGTATTTGCTCCGTAAATGTCGTTGATGTTGCGTGCCGCTTGTGCCGCATTGCTGCCACGACGGTACTCTTATTCCATAATTACTCGAATTTTTAACGTATCCATAATGACGAAAATGACTTATTTTGAAAAAAAAAATTCCATGTCTTTAAAATAAAATTAATTTGAAATTAGAATTCTTAGCCAAACAAAAATTATTTTGATTTGAAGAACGGCAATTTCATAGGTAAAGACCTGTTAACATTATTTTCAGCCCGTAACACACCGCAGCTGAGACTTAGACGCTTAGACGATCGCAACCAGTTCCAATTATTTCGTAACTGTAACAACACTCCAAATCGTCGGTCTTGATAGTCAAAGTAAAGTCAAAATTACTGCCTCGTTGGTCTAGTGGTCGTAAACGAGATCGCTTATCATGAGGTCCCAGGTTCGAATCCCGGGTCGGGCCAAAATCTGTTATTGTGTTTTTCTGTCAATCAATTCTCAGTAGCAGCGCGGAGTCAGGAAAATGGCAGTGTTTCACTCTCGTGCCTCAAGCACGTAAAGCCGTTGGTTCTGTGCTTTATATCTCTCCGGTCGTTTCGAATTACCGTCCCATCGGACTATGAGAGTGAGGAATAGAGCATGCACCTGTACTTGCGCATTTACTTGGGTCTTGTCCTGCGCAGATAGCTATTCTCTGTTGAGACTGTCCGCCGTGACCAAAATTTGGTCTGGAGGACATTGTAATTGTTATTAAATTCAAAATATTTTTATTCAAAATTGGCTTTTAGCACTTTCAAAGTCCAATGCTACTCCATCGCTTCTATAATTCACTACTGCGGAAGGCCTTGTGAGGAGAAGTGAAAAAAAATCGCAAGTAGACAATGTCTTCGTTTTGACTGAATTCAGCCAATAAGCACTAGAACATGGCCAACATCTTTGTTCCATAAGCTACCTCAGAAATGATAGCAGGTCAGTGCCCAACAATGTACCTACGTTGACTGTTACTGTAGGTTTTGTTATAATATTTATGTAAACGAAAAACTTTTGACTCATGCTCATTCATTTTTTGTATGTATTTATTCCGTACGAATTAGTAAGCTGAAGTGAAACAGACCGGCCACATAGCTCGAAGAAATGACAACCGATGGGGAAGAAAGGTTCTCGAATGGTAGCCTCGTACAGGTAGGCGAAGTTTAAGGCGACCCCCACTAGACGGAGTGACGACCTGGTAAGACATGTAGGAAGTCGTTGGATACAGGTGGCTCAGGACCATGCTTTGTGGCATTCCTTGGTGGAGGCCTATGTTCAGCAGTGGAACTGAACTGAAATTTATTTGTAACATGTGTTATGCATTTAATCTGTATAGAAACAAAAGTTTGAAATTTTATGTATTGTACATAAAAAGAGGGTTTACATTATTGTATCTACAAAATGCGAGGGTGGCGTTCGTACATATCACCAAGTACTGTTTACGACTGGCTGTTTTGCTTTTACGACCGACTTAATCTCGATATTTGATTAAACTGCGATATGGCTAAATCCCTGCCTTATATAGAACCCTTTAGGTATCACTATTAAGCGAAGTATGTATATTGTATTTAGAAAAATAATGTTACAGTTTATATACGTCCCACTGGGCACAGGAGTCCTCTTATTCCTAACAGAGTTTTAGTGTAAGAAAGTGTCTACCAGCTGCCCCTATGCGTGTTGACATACTTCATATGCCTTCGATTTTTTTTAATTTTTCAGACATACGAGTTTCCTCACGATGTATTCTTTTACCGGTGTTCGCGAAACTTTTGCACTACCTTGTTTATGTAATTCGTTATATTTTTATCCAATAAGAGTACTGCAAAAAGGCCATTTCCAGGTTTCCTGTCTACCCCTTTTATGCCTTTTTAGCATGCGCACTCTTGTGTTATCGGAGTTTGCATAAGACACGCACCAACAATTGCTTCTATCTCGCGCCATCGCACCCGTTTTATTAGTTCTTGTGTTTTTCAGTTTTTGTGTAGTTCAGTAGTATAAAGTGTAAAAACATTTTCAATAACTATATTTCACGACTATCTGTTAAGTTTATATGTGTGAAGCAAGCCGGCGCCGAATCATCTTAGCTGTAGCCCTTGAGACACGAGGCAGATCAGCAGAAGTCATTCCTTCATGTTCTTCCTGTAGCCCGAATTTAGGGTATTTGCAGTATCGCGAATATATTAAACCCTTCTCGCCGCTCACACCGCGCTTATATACAGTCCACTATTATTTTAATAACCGCACCGCATGATCATCTTTTTTATTAAATTTAAACCAGCAGTTGGTCATTAAAACCAATACACCAACCGATAAACACGTGATAAATTAGAAAGTAAAATTGCAATTAACAATTTTATTGGTGCCAGCGAGGATCGACTCCCGGTTTCTCGTGTAAAGCGAAATTTATAATGAACGGTTAGCAACTGAGCTACCAGGCATCTTTATTGTATTATATTCAATTATAATTTATGTATGTTATGTAGGTATTACAAAACTTTCTTTATGTACAAATATTCATATGCCAAAGTATATTTCGAATGATATTACTTTAATTCTGTTTTATAATGAATACTAAAATAATAAATAGTTCAATTTTAGTCATTCTTGTATATATAGTTGTTAATACAACGTTGTTACTCATAATTAATATGAGTAACAACGTTGTATTAACAACTATATTCTTTACAATATTTGGGTGACAAGCAGTCCACCTGATCGTATATGTATTCCAGCAATCCATTGTGTTCCAGCAATCCATTGGGTTTCACAAAAATTAAACAAAGTAAGAGGACCAAAATGAAACGCCTCACAGCCTTTAAATAAACCCTTTCAAACCAGAGTGCAACAGTGCACATACTGCTGCTTGGGCACACAAGTAGGTTATAGAAACGTACCATTGCAGGCGAAAGGTGTCCTAGAAGAACGGAAAAATACCATCTAGTAGAGTCAATGAACTTTACAACTTAATATATAGACTTTTATTGCCGACCTTTTTATAGAATAAGGGCGTCAAGCGAACATTTACATCTATACTCTATTAAAATCCTTTGCAACCTAAATCTATCTACTTTATACTACTTTCTACATACAAATAACTTTTAGTCACTTTGTAGAATTATATATATATTAACGAGCAATGAGAAATCATGGTGAAAACCTGATAGTAATAAGATGCTGTGGCTCATATAATATATCCCGAGTATTTTTGTTGTGAGTTGACTTTGATCTAAGAAACACAGTAGTAAAAGCTGCTTCTTAGTTACTATGAATGTATTACTATTATTCAAGCGTGGTTTCCACGGTCGAGCCGACCTACCGTGCTGCAAACATAATACAGCTGCAGCGTGGCTCTACAGCATAATCAACTTTCTCTCTTTAAACACATTGCTACGTTAGGATTTTCTCATGTATCGTGGAAGCAGTTAACATATATAAATTTCACAAGGATAACCATCCAGATTCGAGGATTCCACTTGTAGGGCGTACAGATACGTCTTCCGTGCGGCATTCGAATCCGCGGTCCTGACACCACAACTCATTGCTAAGCTACAACGCCACGGAGCCGTCAGCATAACTCAGTTTTAATAAATTATGGTAGAACTAACTGTATCTATCTACTTCCCGTAGGCTCCAGCTTTTCTTTTAGAAATTTAGTACTTTTGTGATTATTTAAACCTAACATTTAAGCATAGAATATATATATCAGCGGTATTTGGATATTTGTTAGATAACATATGTATGGGGAAAAAAGGTTCTCGAGTGGCTGCCTCGTACCGGTAGGCAAAGTGTAGTGCGTCCCCCCCAGTAGATGCAGTGACACATGGTAAGCAGATGGATCGATGGATGCAGGTGGCTCAGGACCGTGCTTTGTGGCATTCCTTGGTGGAGGCCTATGTTCAGCAGTGGACTTGTGAAGGGTTGTAATGATGATGATAATGATATATGTATGAAACTTGAAAATGAGAACAGTACGTTTGTTAGTAAGTTGCTTTTCAAATTTAGGCTTAACTTGATTTGTGGAAGCAATTTCATTTTCAACTTCACGAAACTGCATCTGTAGTCCGGTGAGTATAATTGCTACAAAAATCGATATTGCATATTAAAGTTGAGTTTATGGCATATTTTATGTTAAGTATCTTTGACTACAGTTCCCGTCTACATGAACATCGATATTTTCTGAACAGAAACTAAATCACAGATCAACCACAAACAGTCAAAAGTCAACACAAGTCTGTTCATGTAGAATTCACTTGTGTTGACTTTTGAATTTAACTTACTGCATTTCATCATATTTGTATGAAACTTTTCATTCCTTCTTCTGTGGTGCCCATCGGAGGCAGATCCCAGCCATGGTTTGGTCGCTCCTGTAAGTAGCATCACGCTATAAGCAGGAGTGCTACCGGGCATGGGCTGACGCATCAACGATCGGGATATAAACACCAGCACCCTAAAAATAAGTATAATTCCACCTCCAGGTCAAAGAGTCATTGCCAAGGCATTCGCCTTCCTGAGCCCGTGCATGGTCTCGCCAAGGCTGTCCAAGCTAGGCTCTTTCTTTGCGTCCAACTCGACTCTCGATGATGGGGAGCACACCGCCGACCATCCCGCGGTGTGAGTGCTCCATGACTGAGTGCGGTTTACACACTCGTTTCGCAAAGCACTCCTCTCTGTCACTCGTCCACAAGTCGAGTGGACCTGACGAGAATCCCCAATTGTGCTGAGGACGTGTGTTCAGAGTTGGCACCGGTTCTAACGCGTCATTTCAAAACTCCTACTCCCAGGCATAGTCCCGAATTCATGCAAGACAGCTTTCGTCCACCCGATCCTAAAACAAACGCTCAGACCCGAATAACTACAGTACTATCGCCATTACTACTTGTTCCCCAAAATGTGAAATTCTTTATAAACTGCCAGCTCACGGTAACGGGGACCACCAGCTGATTAGTGACCGCCAATACGGTTTTCGTCGGGGTCGATCAGCTGGTTTTATATTGTACGATTGTGTGCAAATACAAACACACTATTTCCTTAATCTGATAGTTCGATGGGATGGCAATCCGAAACAAACTATACTTTGAAACTACATTATCAATTGTGACTGCTAACATTCTATTTGTTCATTAAAAATGTGATTTTATTTTTATTATTTTTCAGATGCAAGCAGTGTGAAATAGCTGGCACATGCACCAATTGAAAAGATTCATGTTAAAACATATTTGTGGCAAACATTGCAAATCCGGGATTTTGAACCCAACTAAAACAGCTGTTATTTCATCAGTGGACTTAATTTAAACTTCCACTATTATGTGTATGTTAATTAGGTTTCATTTACATGTAGCAAAAGATAATATCCCTCTAAAGTCACATTTTGGTAAGAATTCGATTATATAACTAAACTCAAAGTTATTCGTAATTACCTGGTTATAAATATTTTTTTTATAGATTCATCTACAAACATTAGCTATAATGAGCACTCATTTTGAAAGCGACAATTAGTAAACAATCTCTGCGAGTAGTATGTACATAGTATATGTTGTATTTGTTATTACACTTAAAAGGAATTTAATCCAATCAGTGTTAAAAACCCATTATTTTACATTTTAAAAGAACTAATGTTGAATGAAAACAAGCATCCAGACGCAGACTATTTATTTTACAGCATAGCAACACTTGTTCCGTGCGGAAACAAGCCTCGGTCCTGCAATGCCGCAGCCACACGGTTAGCCACTGCGCTACAGGTCGTCATTTATTTTTACTTAATTAATATTAGTATAATAGTGCGTTTTTTTTTTATATTTTCTTTATACGTATTTTTGTACCTAATAATTGTAGAGATATAATTACAAATTGCTGTGTGTAAAATACATTGATTTCTTATCCTCATGGGCATGTTACTTAATCCCACGTTAAAATATTTCTCATAAATTATTCAGTATAGGATCTAACTTTTATTAAAAATATCGATAAACAATATATCGATAAAATTATTCGAGGATAGACATTTACAGCACTATTATAATTCGCCTATGTTGTCAGCACTGTTTGTCAAAAATTAAATGACATGTCTTGATGTTGGTGAGTAGCGGCGCAATGTCATACATTTACTTTTTCTTAGTCCCCTCTTAAACGTAGTGATTATATTCTCTTTGGTTATTGTTATGATATATTACAACATTAACAAATTAAAAATTACAGTTGTTTGAATAAAATAGTTCATTTGTGTCACTTTTATTTTTAGTCAGGTTATAATTTAATAGATGGATAACTTTTATCTGATGAACAAATAATAGACAAACTAAAAATTAAAAACCATAATGAAATAAAACAAAAATAAACACGGCTTTTCAATTTGCTGAAATATGCGAACTTAAATTAACAAACTAGAAAATAACTTAGTTTTATTTCGAGTTCTGTTACAATGTTTTAATTTATTTTGTTGTTAATGAAAACTTACAACTAAGATAATAGGGTAAGATAAAATAAATACGGGAAGAGCTACAATTTCTCATAGATAGAATCAAAACAGTAAACTACTAAACATCTCATGGGTGTCGTAAGAAGCGACGGGAGAAATGAAACAGGAGATGGGCAGCAGCATCTTACTGATAACAAATCAAAATAATAAAAACCTTTTACAAACGGGCATTCCATCCATCACGGGTGACAACGCATCTGCATTTTGATTCGTAATCGAGATAGATGCAGTTGCCTGTAGACCCACAACAACCACTTACCATCAGGTGAACTGTGTGCTCGTTTGTCAACCTTATCCTATAAAAATTGTTAAACATGGCAGCTATGGCAAATATCCTCTCTATTAGGCAATCTATAGAGGTCTATGTTCAGCAGTGGACTTTTGATAGGCGTAATTAATGAATATTATAACAAGTTAATGTAAAATATAAAAAGTAATCTAATATATAAAAATTAATGTTTGTTTGTTCGTTAAAACTGTCGATTTACTGCTTGCACTTGCGCGAAGATTATAGGCATATTACAATTAACTTGCAGTAGATGGCGCGAGTGTCGTACCAACAAATTTATTTGAAAGTTATATATCATTCAATTTCAATGAATGTATTTATCATTGGTAATTAAACAATATAATTCTTGTAAATTTAAAACAATATTGCCACAATTAAATCTTCTGCAGCAGCAACCTTCCCAGGTTCCAGCTAGTATAATATAAAATTTGCGTGTATATCTTGGGAACTACTGACGAAAAATCAAACATATTTTTGGGTTAAGTAAACTTGTGATAAAGTCTATTTCATGCTATTTGACTTTACTACCACCCGAAGTTTTTTCATAGCTTTTTTTTAGAATAAAGATGACAAATGAGCACATAGTCCACTTGATGGTAAGTGAATGCTGCAGCCCATAAACATCTACATCTACCCTTGTTCAAGTATTAAGATGCGTTGTCGCCCCTGAGAACTAAAATGGAATGCCATTCACACTCACCATACACAGCAGCCTTAAGCTGCTATTTTAATATTTCTGTGAGAGCGCAGTTTTCCAATATTAGTATGTAGGTATAGCTGCTTTGGCCCTACGTATAATTGCTTATATACTGTACTTTTTTATAATGCCTTCAGCAAGCTATTGAAGTAGTCTCGATTTTGTAGTGCATCAGTTGTTATTCATGTTTGCTATGAAGCGTAAAAATGATTTTACACCATTAGGTGCAAAAGAGAACCATCTATATTAGGCAAAGTTCCGAGTGGTCAGAACAGTATTTCCAGCATAATTGCTGATAAGGTGGACCTTTCTATGGTAAAGTACTGGTCAGGACAGCTATATAGGAAAATTTGATTAGAAAAAGCATGAATTATTTTTATGTATTTATTGTGAAATTTACTAACAAAGTATACGGAATATTCTGTCATTGATATTAAAATGTTATTAATGATTATATTATATCTTATAAATTATTTAATTATGTTACTTTTATAAAATATAAATCTTCAACAAAAATTATACTGGCAGCGGTGGGATTCGAACCCACGCCCCCGAAGAGACTGGTGCCTTAAACCAGCGCCTTAGACCGCTCGGCCACGCTACCTTAGGAAATGTAATTTAAAATACATGTACCTAGTAGTTTATTTATTAGGTGCTAGGACTTCTTTTCTGCCTAGGAGTTCGTCTTAGCAGGTACCACCCAAATTATAGTGCCGTGCTCCGGTCTGAAAGGTAAAGACAGCCAATATAATTACAGGCTTTGAGGCATTCCATCTTAGTCCTCAGAGATGACTCAGAGGCGCATCTTTAGCTTTCTTTGTTTGAAGTTGGCTGCAGGTGTTTATGAACTATTTTTTATATATGGGGTCAAACGATCATACAGCTCACTTGATGGTAAGTGACTACCGCCGGCAGTATCTTCTTCACATCAGGTGGATGGTAAGTTCGTTTATCACTTAAGTTATATTAAAAAAAATTGGTAGATTTAAAATAACTTACAAAAAGTTAAATTGTAACTGTTACGAGAAAAATTGTCTACTTGTGAGTTTCCTGCCGCTTCTTCTCACAAACTCTCCCTATTTTATTTTATTTTCACTTTTAGATTTTACAATACAGTTTTTACAATACAGTTGCTGATAGCGTAAGAAAATCTATAATCCCATGTTATAGATACTATAAATTTAATTAAAAGAAAACCAGCACAATTTAGCAGATGGGGGTAACAACAAGTCAATTTCCACACCTACGCCCTCCCAGAGGAGCGTAATCCTCGTGTGGTCGTCCGTGGATTCCCCAAAGAGCTAGAGACCGTCCACATACTAGACGACCTCAAGGCCCAAAATCTCTCGGTCCGTGAAGTGCATAGGATGCACCACCAGACCGACAAAAAGCGGTTCTTAGATTTGTGCCTTGTTACTCTGGACCTGTCTCCGGAAGGCAAGGAGATTTTTAACGTTCGGCGCATTTGCAACCTAACAGGAATTGCAGTTGAAGCCCCCCAAAACAGGCGCATCGTTGGCCAGTGCAACCGATGCCAACTTTACGGCCACTCGGCCAGAAACTGTTACGCCATGCATAGTTGCGTCAAGTGCCTAGGTGACCACGGCACCACTGACTGCTTCTCACCTCTACAGTTGAAGAATGCTCTCTTAAGGATCGTGTGTCGAGCAATCGACACTTGAAGCTTCTGAGTGATATTCGAAAGCTGATCAGATCAAAGAATGCGGCCCTAAGATGATACGATCACTATCATACAATACACAACAAAATTCGCAGCCTACGAAATGAGGTGAAACAGCGCCTTAACAAATTTAGACACGACAAGTGGGATAATCTGCTGGAGGATATCGAGCCATCTCAAACTGCTTTCTGGCAGTTTACGAGCTCTGAAAGCAGAACAATCACTCACCTATGCCACCTCTCTGAAAAGGCGACGCTGAAAAGGCCGATTTCCCCGCGGACAGTTTGGGAGCAATGCACTCCCTCAACCCACTGATCCTGCTCACCTCCTAGGGTCGAAGCGGAGGTCGAGCGTAAGTCTGCAATAACCAACCACGGGCGACCTCTTAGATATTGTGATTGTTGACGAAGTCACAGAAATCATCAAAAGTCTCAAACAAAATCAGCACCTGGCCGATGGCATTAGCAACAGGGTGCAATCGCCTCTCCGTGCCGCTCGTATATCTTCTTGTAGGCATTTTTTAATCTCTTTTTCCAGCTGCTCCTTTACGGATGCCTGGAAGAGGCAGAACGTAATAGGGTCCCAAAACCAGGGAATCGCGCAACAGCCTCCAGTTATAGACCAATCAGTCTCCTCAGTACACTGGGAAAGTTTACGAGCGACTAATATTAAATCGCCAACGTAAATACGTCTTAGCAAATAAGCTGTTTACTGACGAGCAGTTCGGCTTCAGACCCTAACGCTCATGCACCAATCAGTTACATTGCCTTACATAGTATGTTCTGAAAGGCTTCAATCTTCCAAAAAGAAGTTGTAGGACCACTTACAACGGCGCACTCTTCTTCGATGTCGCAAAAGCGTTTGACAAAGTTTGGCACGACGGCTTACTTTACAAGCTGTATAAACTCAACGTGCCTGATAGGCTCACTCACATCATCAGAGCCTTCCTTGCCAACCGCCACTTTCGCTATCGAATAGAGGGCACCGGATCCTCGACAGTTCTCTCCTCACTCCTCTTTACACTCTTCACGAGTGACATCCAAAAGGACCCAGTAGTTAATACTACCCTCTTCGCCGATGACACGGCACTTTTCGTCGCCCATCACAACAAAAGAATACTCGCCCAGATGCTCCAAACAGCTGTCAACCGCTTAGGCCATTGGTTCCGCTTATGGAGTATCAAAGTGAATCCTGAAAAAAGTATAGCAATATACTTTCAAAGGCACACCGCTCTCAACCGTCAATTAAGTCCCAAAAAATCGTTAAACACGATCACCCTTTACGGCCGCCAGATCTCCTGGCAATCACCGACCAAATACATAGACATCACATTCGACCACGGCATGACCTTCGCGAAACATATTCGCAATGTCCGAAACCGTGCCAAATTCATTGCTAGTCGGCTCCACCCGCTAGTTAACAGCAATAGCAAACTGTCCTTAAGACACAAGCTCCATCCCTACAAAACATGCATAAGACCTGTCATGTCATACGCTAGCGTAGCATTCGCCCACGCGTCTAAACTAGTTTCACAGCCTCCAAGTTGTCAAAATAGCTTCATTTAAAAGCGCCCGGAGCCCGTTGGTACCAGCGAAACTCCGATCTTCACAAGATTTCCAACTTCGACGATCTCAAAATATTTCGAAAATGTCTCAGCACTACTTTGAGAGCGCCGAAATACATCCCAACCCGTTAGTGGTAAACGCAGTCACCTACGTTCCGACTCCAAACGTCACGGACTCCTCCGGTCTCGTAACGTTTTAATTGAAAACCGATTCCGCTGACTCCAACGACACAAATGTCTGGGCCATCACACACCAACACTACACACTCACCTAGTGTCACAAGAACAGTTAGGACGACGGATTGGACGCAGCGAGTCTGCAGACGGGCGCGCCGCACACCACTCCACACCGCGTACACACCGTACACCCATCCCTGGGTGGTTCTCACCATAGACTTAGAATATACTGGCGTATAGACCACCTGACAGCCCGAAAACGCAATTTTGATTTGTCATTGTGTGCGTTAGCTAGTGATGTATATTTTATTTAAAAGGACTATCGAAAATGATTGTTAAGGAAGCGGTAAAAGATTATAAAAATTGTTTAGTGCATGAAGTTGAATAACTTCAAAATTAACTGAATTTTACCATGATAATTCTAAAATAATTAAAAAATATTTTTTTTTTATAGAATAAGGGTGACAAACGAGCACACAGTCCACCTGATGGCCACCTGATGGAAATATTCATATAACATGTTCCTGGGAATAAGCTGAACCTACCTGCCTTTTGTTGGATTTTAATTCAAATGTATAAAATCCCAGGTGACTTTACCGAAAAACTTAAAAAACCCAATAATCAGATCGGAATGTTGTATTATCGAGCTATGATCTTTGGAAAAATATTACTGCCGTGGGCAGTTTCTCCGAATTTATTTTTAACATATTGTTAATATAAATAGGTAGATACATAACTAAGTATATACCTATTTATATTTTATATATTTTATAAAATGTTTTGATGGGGAAACAAAACGGTACACGGAGTAAATAATACCTTTATTTTTCATATAAGTATTACTTGTGATAATTACAAACAATTAATAATTAAATAGATTATAGAAGTTTATTTTCACATTCGACTTAAGTAGATGAATGTAAACTTAATAATTTAAGGAAGGAAACTTGTAGGAATCAGTTAAATAAGATTGCTCTGTTTAAAGGCCAATATGTTTATGAGGCTTCATTATGCTTCATGTTTATATTCTTTCATCTGTCCCTGAAAAGTATAAAGTAATAACAAACTTATTATCATTTTAGCTACATGAATTTTAAAACATAATGATCTTAACACAGTAAAGTACTCAAGTGTCTGAGGATACAGATGCACTCTATTCTCTCAATCTCGGTATGTTAAGAAAATTGTCACTCATTCATGGACTGACCGCGGCAAGTGCAACTTAATTTTGCAGATCTATTGATCTGTGCAGCTATTACAACCACGAGGTTCCTCTTCTCTACGACTAACGCTGTGGGGATGAACCACGCTATTTAAGCCCTCGCGACAATGTCGTCAGCCATCAAGCATGAATCGGGCATTGACCGTTGTGGTTATCAAATACTATGGAATTTATACTATCACGTCTCATGCGCGGTCGTCAATGGCAACGAGGAGCATTACTAAATATCTATACCTAACTACACTAAAAGTTTTATGGTTATGATTTGGGAATATAATCCGAAGTTCGAAGCTCCGCTCAACCCTTGGGAAAATAGCATGATGCTATGAATATTATACTAGTGTGAACGTGAGGCTGTGCGGTTGGTTAAGCAAGGTTATACATTTATTTTGGTTGATAAATAGATACTTAGTTGGGTTCATAATGGCTTAAAGAGGATAATCTCAAGATTTTTTTTGTCTTTAATGTTTACAGTTTTATAATGTATGCAAATCTGTCTCTATATTTATCAAAGTTTTGAAAGTTATATTTTGAAGTCTTATTATAAAAATATTTTACTTACTGGTACAAATAATGTAAAATTACTCCTTTTAATAAAATTGTTTTTATTCTACTTTTCTTTATACTTCTCAAGAAAATGTTTGCTGAAAATTGTTGAGTTCTTCTTTGCATTCCAACCAACCCGTCAATGAACCTTAACCACTTTTTCTAATTATAGAATCCGTAGAATCTGTTTGAAAAACGGCAAAATAAAATTACATTTTAGAACGCAAACCGAGGATTTATTTTCTTGTTGTAGGCAAGTCTATCGATTCATTATAAACATTCAAGATAAATATCGAAATTAATTTTGATATAGTTGAGTCAATCCCTAGCGTACATGTAAAATATTTTGTATAAAATGTATTTACCAAATTCATGCAAATTATCAACAACGAGACCTTTTTCTTTGCAAAATATCAAAATTAACAAAATAATTGAATATATTCTATATTTTAAACAGTATGTAACATAAATTTTAACCAAAAATAAACGCGTCATGACATGTGACGACGTCTTGAGAATTACCTGTGATATGTAAATTATCAGGATTATTTCTATTATTAACAGTACAGTTACTCACGGAACAATTAACCATTTTGGAAAAAGTTACTTACTAAAAATAACCACTATTATACTTTAAAATATTACAAAATATCTCAGAGCTATTTCTTGCATGCCGAATTGTGCCGACCTGTCATTCAAAATCGGTTTACAGGTCATGAGATTTGGTATCCTTTTCTATCTTGCATTTTGCCATAAGGAATTTTCTTCCTTGCATTATGTTGGTCTATACGCTAGTATATCCTAAGTCTATGGTTCTCACCGCCCAAAATATCGAACGCTACAGGATAGCCGTCAGAGCCGAGGCCCACCATCCTTGTTCGGGCGGCGGTTAGATAACTCATCCATGTCATGTTGTGTGAACACAAAACACAATATTATCCACCCCAAGATTATCGATTTTACCAAAATAGATAATCTCCATCCCAATTTTATAGCTCCTGAGAACGATGAAGCTGTAAGAGCCGTGTAGACTAACAGCTAACAGGCTGGGGTAACAAACATTCGCGAAAATATGTTTTTTTATTAAATATGGAAGCACTCTTGACTTCTGTTGTGTTTTCAATAATACGTTCGTTAGCTAGACAACAACTGATTTATTATGCGGCATAACTACTTACGTTTACAATAACATAAATACCCTCAACATCTCCCCGTATTAATAAAGATACAATATCATCCATCACCCTGTATTAAATAAATAACTAAAATAAACAAAATTTCTTATAATAGTACTAAATAATAAAATATTTAAAACAAATTAATCAATTTAAACATATTTTTAGCAATTTTATTTTCGTTTAAACTAGAATTCTCGTTACGCTGACTCACCTTATCAGAGCTTTGTTGTATTTTTTGCATTTTTCTCCCACAAAATTGCCAATCCCTCCGTTTACAGTGATGTGCATATCTTTTTAATATTTTTAGGATCTTGACTTATGTAAGACTTAATTAAATAACGCCTATTGCGTCGGAGTCGTCTTCCTAGCTCATTATGTATTACATATGAACGAGGTGTATCACCTTGACCAATTACAGCAGCGCGGGTCCTTTTCTTACCATCCATACATATTACTTCGTCACCGATATTTAGTTTAGCCAACGTTCTACAATGTTTATCATAGTACATTTTTGACTGCTGCTATTTTTGCAGCATTGTTTTAAACTGAGATGGGTCTGCAACTTGTGGTTTTAGTTAATTTGCACAAACTGGTAATTTACAACGTAATCTGCGACCCATTAATAATTGCGCGGGAGAGTCCAAACCATGTCTCGGAGTGTTTCTGTAATTCAATAAAGCAAGTTCAAGGTTACTATTCCCTATTATGAGCTTTAAATAAGGAAGACTTAACTGTTTACACCGCACGTTCACTTTTTCCATTAGCCTGTGGATAGTTTGGTGAGAATGTAATGTGAGTGAAGCCCCAATCTCTACTAAACTGTTTGAACTCACGACTACTATATTGAGTGCCGTTATCATATATAAGTATTTGGGTATACCGTGTCGTGAAAATATTTCCTTCATACCTGCTGCCATAACCACTTGTGATGTAATATTTTCTTTTTTTTTTAATTCAACAAAATGGAGCAATAATCAACTAAAATAAGATAATATTTCTTCCTATATTCAAATAAATCAGACCCCACCTTAAACCAGGGCAAATGAGGAATTTCTACTGAATCATGGGTTCTTTAGTAGGTGCGTTTGAGCTCTCCTGCACACCGAACAACGTTTCACGTACATTTTTATGTCACGTGACATGCCTACACCAAAATATTAGTTGTCTTGCGCGTCGCTTGCACTGATCTATACCTAAGTGTCCTCCATGTACAATTTTCAACATATCTGTTCTCAGGAACGAAGGATTAAAAAACATTATCTCTAAATATGACGTCATCTACCACATATAACTCATTTTTAAAGACCAATATTTTTGAGATTTTCCATTACGTCAGACTTATCATGAGGCCATCCTTATTTAATTTAATTTAGTAAAGTACACAAATCAATATCTTTTTCGTTTCATTTTTTATCAGTGTTACGTTGTTATTTGAAATGGAATACTGTTTATAAATTAATTTTACTTTGACAGAATTTTTATCTAATTTATCATCTATTGTCGGAAGTGCGCGAGATAATGCATCTTAAATATATATTCTTTTCTTAGTTTACATAACAATTAAGGCATAGCCTTGTATTCTGAGTATCATACGTTGCAAGCGGGCTGGGACGGACATTAATGGCATTTTCAAAATACTATCCGAAGGTTTATGATCTATTTCTATGACAACATTATTTTTTGCAATAATAAGGTGAAATCGTTCACAGGCGAACAGAATTGCCAACAACTCCTTTTCCACTTGGGCTTACCGGCGTTGCGTATCTGCAAGAGTTCGCGAGGCGTATTCGACCGGCCGACCACCCTGCAGTAGCACCGCACCGAGTGCATCGCGAGACGCGTCTACGAATAACAAGACAGGCTGTGAAACGTCGTACAACGTTAACACTAAGCGTGCAACACATTCTTTTAACCCTTTAATGCGCAGAAAATAAAAGTTATGTAAACATGTTTTTTCTGTTTAATTGCATTAATGTTGACTAATTATAGCCAAAAAATAGAAATTATTATTATTATTGTATACTTTATTAATATCGTATGTTAAAAATACTCAACATTGCGCGACATATTGGAACATTACCTAATAAATTGAGCGTTGAGTATTTTCAACATTGCCCTTGTAAAGGTAGTTTACTAATATATTAAAATAAAAGAACAAACTATAGAGAAAATCAAATAAAGTTTTATTTCTTATTAATTAATCATAGAATAAGTTGGCTAGACACAGCCTTAGTAGAAAAAATCAAATTCACATATTATTACTTAACATGGTAATTATAAAACAGTTTCTCTTACTAACTAGACACAGCCTGAGGATACATTTTGAGCAAGTAATATTTGTGTACCCATTTTACAGTATTTGCACCGTCCATATGACACAAACATGGGTAAATGTCCATTGTTGTCATATCGTACAGCATCAGTCGGTCTTGGAGCAGCTGAGTAATTATTTTTAGGAGGATCGTTTTCCTGACTCACTGTCACCCTCGTTCTGTTTTTATGTAAAAGCTCAGATACTATCTGTATCCGAAATTTTTGAGAGGTAAACGGTCTTTAGGATCAGCATGATCTCTCTATGTAATAACCAAGCATTGTTGACGCAAATATCCAGAGATTGTGAAAACATGGTCATGTACCACCTCTTAGTTTTAAAGTTTGAACGGTATAGAGCGATAAGCATGTCCGCCAAGTCTACGCCATATGGGCATTATATTGCTTCACAATCTGAGGACAATTGACCTCCACCCTAGATTCTGTATCTTTGAATATTTTGAATCTTTCCCATTGGATGGGAATCGACGAATGAACCAATGTCACCGGCTTATTGTCATACCATCTGACAACAGCAAGTTTCGTGTCATTGCAGACGATCTGGGAGCTTGCACCCCGTCCTTTTTTGCGAGAACTTTATCTGCTAGTAGTTTATTTTGACAACCTCTCAAACGATTACTTTTATGGTACCAAGACTAAAAATACCGTATTCTTGACGCAAATGGTGAATTAGCTCCAATGACGTAAAGAAATTGTCAAAATATACGACTGCAGGTTTATCCTCAATGGTCTTGCAGTGCTAGCACAACTTTTGCTCCAAGACCGAGGCTCTCCTCGTATTCAGTAAAGAATGATTTCTAAACGTGTCTTCTCCACCATAAGGAATGAAATCACACTAAACCAGAGACGCCTGCTCGAACGAATAACTTCATCCCCATTTTTTGGTTTTTAGGTAGATATTGGCGCTTACTTCCGCTCTGTCCCTTTGTATGGGACCATCATTTCGTCGACGCTGTAGCGTTGTTCCTCCTTCATTTTTGCAATAAGCCTAATTTTTTCAATAATTGGTCGAACTTTGGTAACGGTCGTCGTTAATGTTGCTGTTGTCGGCGAAATGTAAATATTTTATTTTCTCATACTTTTTAAAGGCATGATATCAGCGACAGCTGGATATCGCAAAATCGACTCAATAATCTCTGTAAGAGGGCATTTTCACTACCCCATAATGAGTGTAATCGCTATGAAATCTTTCACATCATCGTTTGTTATATTTATAGATCTCGAATCGGTTTGAACTGAATATAAGTTTGTCTGTTCTACTATTAATTGAATATGTCATGAAAAAAAGTCAGTGAAATAATCTAAGATTGAATGATGTGGATCGGGTGAGAAATCGTGTTTCGGTGGTTCAAATATAGCTGCGTACTGTAGTTTTCCTGCTCTGAATTTGAATGATAGAGGTTTTCTTACAAACTTCTTTACTTTTTGCCGCTGGGTGTTTAGGTTTTGTGTTCTGTCGTCGCTTTGAACGTGTATTAGGTGCTGCTGAGACATGTTAGTGATAATACTGATGAGACCGAATTCAGTGTGAATGGGAGCGGCTGATTTGACGGGCCTGGTGAAAACATTTGGTTAATTAAAGGAGACAAGGGAATTGTTGGTATGTGGAGTATGGAATCATTCATTATATCTTGTGGCATCGACGCAGACGAAATCGGAGTTTGGACTTCAGAACATGGTACTTCAGGTATGTTGCAATCATTTTGTTGAGGCGGAGTTGGCGATGGAGGCGTCGTCGGACGAGAATTTTCTTTGGAATTGGGTAAGTATGACTTGCTTTCATTTTGTAGCTGTAGTGGCTCAGGTGATGGCGTCGCAGGAATCTCATCTTCGGAATGTGAATCTAAGCTTAAGTCATCAATTTCAGAGGGATAAGAACGTGGTTCAGATGATTCGTAGTTGTGTTCTGAGTCAGATGATTGTTGTTTTTTCGGTTTTGTGTAATTATTGATTATAACTTCATCTTCAGATGTGCTGCTGTCATCGGAGGGTGCTTTTGCGGGAGGTACAAGCGCCATAATTTTTGCGTGCGTTGCCATTTAAGCATTTTCTGAAGCAAAATAACACAAAAACGTAGGGCATCCAAAACCAAAGCGAAAATGAACAATAATAGGGTCTCAGATAAGAGGGAATAAATGTTAGTACACGCGCAATGTTGAATATACTCATCATGTTAAGTTATAGGACAAAACCTAAAGCATTTCGCAATGTTGAAAATACTCAACATAGAAAAATCAGGTGAATAATAGTAACATTCGCATTGTTGAGTATATTCAACATTCAACTTGAAAACCATCAAACACATACTAAACCACAATATTTTCAGGCTTTTTTCATTACGTGCATAAAATAATAATTTAAAATTGAAATGCAAGGCAATAATAGGTATCAATATGATTTAAATTGCTAATAATAAATTTTATTTACCTTAGGTCCAAACGGTGCAGATGAACGTGATGCCATTTGCCGCCACTGTCAAAATCTGACGTTTGTGACACACAACTTTCTTTTACGAGTTGCGTTTCGTTTCACCTTTTTCAAAGTAAAAATATTTTTCTACGCGTTCAAGTTTTCATACAGGATTTATTTATTTCGAATGTTGAGTATTCTCAACTTTACGAATTAAAGGGTTAATTTGTCAAATGCCGTCTGCTCACTAAGTTCCCAACGTCAAATACTATCTTTTTTTAACAAATTCGTTAAGGGAAGAGCACGGTCAGAATAACACGGAATAAATTTCGATAAATAATTAACGGCTCCCAAAAACATTTCCAAACTTTTTCTGTCCGAGGTTTGAGGCATCCAGAAATGGCTTTTACTTTATTAGGTCAGGCCTCATACCGTTTTTATCAAAAATATGACCCAAGTAGGTAACTCTTCAACTGCTATTTTGCATTTCTTTTATTAAATTTTAAATTAATTTCCTAGCTCTTTTTAACAATGCAATTCCTCCTAGTCTCCTATCGTGTCATGTTTGTTCCGTCCCCAGACAATTGTATCATCTATAACAAACTCCATCTGGCCCTGAGGCAAAAGTGAACAATGCAAGTTTACTCAGGAGAAGCCTGTTAAAACGCACCTTGAAAAGGTTAAGGTTATATGACTCAGAAAATACAGATGCCAGTAGGGCATTCCAATCCATGGCTGTGCGCATTATGAAAGATGACTTATAGCGCTTAGTGCGAATATTCGGAATATCAACCAAGTGTGGATGGTAACCTGCAGTGCATCTGGTACTCCAATAGGAGACTGGAGATGGCGGTATGAGCTTATGAAGCTCATGGGCACACTCTCCAGTACAATCTGTAGAACCCACAAACAAGCAACTTGGCGGCGGTGAGCTCAGCTGTGAAGCTTAGTTTTCACCAGCTTTTGTCGCCGACAAGCCTCTTGGCTCTGCGTTGCACTGGTCGAGTGCGGCAAGTTGATAATTTGCTGAGCCATCTCAAGGTGACTATTACTCCATGAATCTTTGGACTTGAGATTTGTATAGTTAAAGCTGTCCAGACGTAAAGTATCGCTTCATCTTGTTTAAAATACAGTTTCTTGGCCGCAGTTTGTGCTTTCGACTCAATGTCAGCGCCAAGGTTGAGGTTAACACTCAACTGTATGCCGAAGCTCGAGATGATTAGTAACCTCTACAGATGTACCTCGCAAAAGTAGTCCAGATCAAACAGACAGGCCTGCGTTTTGGCGGCGTTAAAGGTGACAGATTGTATCACCCCATTTGGAGACAAGACTTAGGTCGCATTTATCCGCTCCTATGGCCTCTCTGGTGGTGTATACTACCCCCGCAGTCTTTTGCACCGGACATGAATCTCTCTGTACTGTGCTGTCATGTACGCTTAACAATACCTGGTAGAAGTAGGTCATTAATGTGCAGCAAGAAAAAGTCATAAAAGAACAGATTCCTGAGTAACTCAGGCATTAATATGCTTAAGGTCGTAAGAGCAGCCATCTATGACTACCTGATCGACCGTTCCTCAGTTATCAGTTGCGAAATTCAGTAATATTGGTCTTGCTTGCGATAGGATCCGACAAGACACAATTAGGGCAAATCCTCTGGACTTTAAAAGTAATAAACATTACAATAAATTGATTTCTTATATTTCGTATCGCAACTTAATGAAACCTCCATGTTATTTTTTTCTTTTACATATTTTTGCTGATTAAGTTTGCCTTTTTAAATTTAATAATTTCAATAATATAAAGTTCGTCGATTTTAATATTACGCGAATAGATCCGCAAGAAAAATTTGAAAACCTGATGTTTATTTATTTTCTGCGACAAAAAATAATTTTACTTTTTTTAATACTGTCATATCTTTTAATTTTATTTCATATCAATCCTTAAAGGTTTACCCTGGACCGTTGTAAACATTTATTTATAATTGATAGTTATATGCTTGAAACATTTGTTTGTTTGTTTATCTTGTTTTGAAGTAATCTTTCAGTGAATATTTGTTCTGCAAAAATCAACCCAAATCAATAAACCACGCCCCAGTAAAGAAGTGAGTAATATATCGTTTATTTGCTGCAGTATTATAAATATTACCAATACTTGAAGTTCTTTTTTTACGTGGTAGAGCCACAGCTATATTAGCGTATAGTTACAGCACAGATGGGTCAGCTCGACCGAGAAGGACCACGCTCACAGAATACAAGCGTAAAATAGCAGCTTAATTCTGCTGTGTTTCGTATGGTGAGTGTAGAAACCGGAGACCCTTTTACTGGAAAAGGGCATTCTATCTTAGTCACTCTGACAACGCATCATTTTAAATTCGCAAACAAAAGATAGATGTAGATGTCTATGGGCCACAGCAACCACTTACCATCAGGTGGACTGAGTGCTCGTTTGTCACCCTTATTCTATAAAAAAAAGCTAAAAAATAAAGACTGTTCCTTAGAGAACTGTTGCACATTATTTAAATAAGTATGTTAATTGTTTAATTTTAAAGTGATTTCCTAGAAATTTCATTTAGATTTAAAATTTACGTGTGGTCCATTAAGGCATTCCTAAATTTAAGACTAACTTCGATAAGGACTTACCTGTAATACCTATTATTTAAATTATATACTTAATTAACATTTCAGGAAAAGGTATCATTAAAGAAGCTTAACGAAAGTAATAGTTACCAGTATTCTTTTTTGCTTTAAAAAAAAAACATTACTTACTTTTTTTAAATACACATTTATTTTGTTTTCTTTTTTTCAATATTGTTTTTACTCTCATAGTTAATATTATAAAAAGTTGGAAAATTAGACTTCTCATATTAGAAGTAACCGCATTCAGGACTTTTGACCCTGCACGTAAATCTCAAGAGTTAGATTAACCAAAGGGAACTTTTGCTATACTTGCTACAAAATTAAGTTTAATACAATATTATCAGTGGAATATAAAATTCTGTGTGAATAATAATTCAATACAAACAAGATAAGTGTTTTTGGTCCGTGGAGTCCACGTGCGTTGAAGTTCCTAAAGGAACTGTATCCGCGACTGGTCGTCGCTGTTGGTGATATAAGGGCTGGTTATTTTCTCGCTCAAAGGCTATGTATGCCATTAAGCGAAGAACAGCAGCCAGCGTTCTTAACTTACGATACTGGAAGTAGGACTGTATGATAATTAAGTTTTATGTTTAATTTTTACTATGGAAATAAATATTGTTTACATTTGAATGTTATGTAAATAAAGATTGCAGATAAATCGTTTTAATATGCGTTCGGACGGACAGATTAACAGGATTTTTCCCTCTAAGTAAATATTTAGGTATTTAATGTTTTTACTGTATAACTGGCTGATAAGAAACAATATACCTATTATCGCACCTTTAACACCGTTTCCAGTTTGAATATTTTACAACTCGTATATATGAGATAGTTCCATTACTATTTTAGGGAGTCACACATACAAACAAAATAGAGTGACGTATTCTCTGCTATCTCACTTTTTTAATAATTCTTTATAATTTTGGTAAAAAGGTGAACTTTATGCCGTAATCGCAACCTTTGTCCTAACTTTATTGTGGTGGGATTAATGGATAGAGGAGCAATAAAACGAAAAATTTATTCAGTTTATTCGATAAATATAAAATAAGTTTGTGTGGACGGTTTAACAGAATCCTTTATCCCATTTCGTGTCGTGGGTGTCGTAAGAAGCAACTATGGGAAATTTCAGAAAGATGTTATGGCTTTGAATGGCGGTATAATCGTCTCCTTACGCCAGGCGTCAAATACTCACACCGGTGACGAGGAAAAGCCCTAAAGATACGAGACGTCTGGTACTTCAATCGTCTTAACAGTAGAATTTTAAAAGCTGATGAAGAAGAAGGTTTTATTTTGGAGAGTGAGTGAAGGTTGCATGACATTCTTCCTTCCTCTTCATTCCATCACCGGACCACCAGACGCTCGGCTGGTCTCCACCTCTTGTTGTCGTCATACCACGCTTTTGAACCAAGCGGCGCTTCATCGTTCACAGTGCGTACAGCAAGGTGTGGAATATTTTGGTAGCATCTGTCTTTCCATCCGATTATAATGTGGTTGTATTCAAGGTGAGAATTATTTGGCTTTTGTTAAGGTAATTCAGTGCACTTTGCCATCTTCGGCTGCGTCACCACTTACTACAATTAAGTACGATAATAGAGAAGTGCTGGCTAATAATAGTAAAAAATAGTTCGTAAAATGTCATGATATTATGTTCGATCCGTTATATCATACCATTGTCGCAATTTGCGATTACTCCGATTAATTTGAATACTATTACAGAATATTATCAGTTAATCGTTAAATGCATAGCCATGAATATAAAAGCGCGTGTAGTTGAGATTTCTTGTATTTTCATAAAAATTTCGTTAGCTTTTTTGTTATGCGGTCCTTCGCTCGTGTACACGTACATAGATCACGTGTCGGGTTGCGTCTAGCCAAGTGATATATTGAACACCTATTGGCTTTATTTTCTGAGCAAATGTTTCTTTTTACAACTTTAGAATTGCCTTTTCTTTGATTTATCTTATTCGCAGAGAATTATTTTGTTACGAGTTCTGCAGTGATTCCGGCGTTTATATAATATAAATAAGTTTCTGGCCGTGGAAGAAAAATAATATATACCGAAGTAATTCAGAAACTTCGATACCGTGATTAAGCTTCGGTTCGTTTTTTCTGTGGCGAGGCGGCAGCACTACCACACCACCCTCTTGCTTAGAATGGAAGTCAGTGATGCAGTCAGTTTTCGACGAAGGTGCAAGTGCCAGGAGATGCCTTTACGGTACTTTCGCAGGTTACATACCTTCTCGACTTACTGTAGTCTGCAGTAAGTCGAAAGCAAGTGTTCTGCGAGGTGCCAAAAGCTGAGGCAGGCAATGTGACTCAAAGCAGTGCCGAACACTTGCACAGATAGTAGCTTGAAGGAACAAGCATTATTCTGTCTGCGATGAGACTTGTAAAGTTGACGATTGCTTGCAGAAGGTGAGAACTGCAGACGTGTTTTCTAGGAAACATTGCAAGCAGTCCGTAAAGACGATAACGAAAGCTTGACGAAAGCTCTGAAACAAAACACGCTCTGTACACGTAGCTTTGCGTGTTTTGTATATACCAAATATTTCTGAGTTTAGTCTCCGGTTCATTTCCTTGTGGGTTGCACCAGCGCTGCCACAATTTACCTGAAGGTCAGTGGCTAGTGTTATCTATGGATACCTGTCATCTTCAGACAAAATTCACGGATGGAGACGTGGTAAGAGACTGATTGGTAACCTTGAGGTTGGTTGAAACCAATCTTGTCAGTCTCGAGATGACACCAACTCAGATAGATTACCAATCAGAAAAGACCTTTGGCATTATAGATAGTAAAACATTGTTTAACATTTATTTTACTAGCTTCAATCAGCGACTTCACTTGAAACTTAGAAAAATCAATTGTTATGAAGTCGTCCTTCGGTATACTTAATATTTTGATATTAAAATTGTAGCTATATCCTTCTTCGTCCGTTCAAGTTATTTATTTTATAAAATTAACTCACACACTTTATTTGTTTGAACGCAAGGAAAGGACAAAGTAAACAACGAAATATACGAACACTAGATTTATACGAGTATAATGATTTCTTTACAAAGTCCCCGTGACCATCAAAGCACTCGAAAAAAATGAAACACAGATAAATCTCCCAACGTCGTCACTCAACTTAACAATGAAGTTCAGCTCAATCAAAAAGCTCAGCATAATTTTCGCATAATTGTTGAATTTCATAATATTAGTTACATCGTCATATTACTATTATTATATTACTTGGTATATATAATTCAGTTGAACTTAACATTAGTGACAGTTAAATGTAAATTTCTTATTTGTTGAAACTTTAAATAGTAGTTTGTGCTAAACATATTAAGTAAAGGCGCGACTGGAGCCCTTGAGCTGTCCCAATGACGGGGATTACCACGAAAAATTTCAATAAAAATGGGAATGCTATCACAATGTTACTTAGGTTAAACGTTACTGTAGATTAAAGTTATTTATAGATTAAAGTGTAATGCTACTGTTAGTACATGCATAAAAATATTAAGGCCATAGGTTATTAAATGAACAGCAAGCATGGAGAATAAAAATATGCCTAATCAGGTTTTCGGTATAAACGTAAGGCATTCATGTCAAAGATCACTGTATTTAAAGCTCTATAAAATATGACTTAGATTAATGTCACATAATACGGACCTGTTGAAACTACATAGATACAAATACGTCACATCTGTGCGGCGCGCAAATCAGATTGCACTTGACCTGTTTTTTAAATGGTGCTACGTGGTTTGTACGTGATACGTGATGATTGTTACGTGATAAAATTTTGACAGCTCCTCAGGCAAAGTTTCTGAGGAGCTGTCAAAATCTATCTAACCCTATAGGAGTTGGCACAGGAGGATAAAATTAAATAAACAAAACCTTTATCAACTTTTATTATATACTAAGATAGAATATGTTTTATAAACTAATTATTCTAAATATTTTATTTATAATTTTTGTTCTTCAACAATTTGTTGTGCCTTGTATTTATGGTAAATTATGAATCTAAGTTTTTAATAATATATTGGAAAGCACTCACATGGCATAACAAATATACAATCTGGCACACGTTTTAATATTTCGTTACCAATATTTACAATGTTTTTAGAGATCAATATTCGAGAAAAATATTCGTAAATTTTGCTCAATAAAATTCATAGATTCATTTCAGATACATTCTCACATTGGCTGGAACTCAAACAAGCACCGTCATTTCCAAATAAATAATTTACAGGTCTTTTATTTGAAAACTTAACTAGGATTTTCAAAGTAATCCTCATCCATACTAATATTATAAATGCGAAAGTGTGTTTGTTTGTTTGTCCTTCTTTCACGTCGCAACAGAGCGTCGGCATGACATGATTTTTGTGTGGGGATAGTTCGGTGGCTGTGTAGAGTGACATAGGCTACTTTTTCCGCGTAAAACATCTCACTCCCGTGGGAAAATCGAATATGTTGCACAAGTTTGTCCTTCTTTCACGTCACAACAGAGCGTCGGCATGGCATGATAATTTGTATGGGGATAGTTCGGTGGCTGTAGAGTGACATAGGCTACTTTTTCAGCGGAAAAACATATCATTCCGTGGGAAAATCGAATATGTTGCAAAATTAAATTCAGCTAGGTGGCGTCACCGTGATTATACAAGACGGACGACGGTACGATGGACGAACACAGAAGGTCAGAATATCTGGATTATGTGTCTTTTTACCAAAATTAAGATAAAAATGTATAGAATCTGTATTTTTCCGCAGGACAGGGAAGAGCGATAAAAACATAAAATTCACCAGCTGATTTTCTTCAAACGTTTTGGTGCATCGTAATTCACAGAATAGGCGATAACCTCGCAGACGATATTAAGTAATCCGTTGATGCTCTGCCTACCCGCAAGTGTTAGGGCGTGATTATAAGTATGGATCAGAAATACTATCACCACCACTGTCACGCTTTCACTTATTACTTAATAATGGTAGAAACAGTTCTTAGTAAGCCTTATTAATAAGCCTTAGTAATATTTATTGAACGGAAATGAATACAGTTCTTATATGTGGTTATGAATGAATCAGTATTACAATAAAAAAATTGTGCAAATATAAGAAAATAATATTTTTGAGAGTTCTTATTAACTAATTTATACATAGTTTAAATTGATTCCGCTAGATGTCGTTACTAGATTTTTAAAACGCGTAACGAAATGTTTCCTGACATGTACTTAACTCCGCCGTTGAGCCGCGCGTCAACTTATAGTGCATACGGTACCTATACGCTTAAATTGTTTCTATTTCGTAGCTTATTCGACTACCTGCTTTCGATTTCGGTTGTTATTTGCTTTGTGATTTGGTTAAGGTTGAATCCATACTAATATTATAAATGGATTTATATTGGCTTTCATTGTCGGATTTGTGTATTTTCTTGGATCGGTTTTGTTGATTTGGTTGGTATTCCTTTATACATATTTAGACTCTGGCTTTGATTTTGGATTTTGTTTATTTAGAATCGTGAATTGGTTTTCGTTGTTTTAGGTTGTTTAACAATATTTCAAAGGAATATTAATAGTATAGATAGTGTATACAGTACCTATATACTTACTTCTTTTTCGTTGGTTATATTTATATTATATTTATATTGACTACTGCTTTCGATTTCCGTTTTCTGCGAATTGTTTTTATGATTTGGTTTAAGTTGATTCGATTTTTTTGGCTATCGTTTTCGGATTCGTGTTGTGTCTTGAATTGGTTTTGTTGTTTTGATTTAAAAATATTTAAAAGGAATATTTATTCCTTTTAGATATTTTAGTTCTTTAAAAAATATTTAAAAGGAAATTTAATTCCTTTAGGTATTTTATCGTTTTTTATAAATAAGTTTTTCTTACTTCATAATGCCTCGCAAACGTAAGTCCAGCCTTTCAAGAGTATCTTCTCAAGACAAGCGAAAATTAGCTCGATCGCTAGAATCTTTAGAAGATGCTGAACTGAGAAGGCAAGAACAAGCAGAGCGTCAGGCTGCTTTAGAGCATCTGAGACACCTTCTCAACGTCAGCAAAGGCGTCTTGAACAGACAGAGCGTCAGGCTGATTTAAGGTTTCTGAAACACCTTCTCAAAGTCAGGAAGGCGTCTTGAACAGGCAGAGCGTCAAGCTACTTTAAGAGCTACTGAAACACCTTCTCAAAGTCACCGAAGGCGTCTTGAACAGGCAGAGCGTCAAGCTACTTTAAGAGCTACTGAAACACCTGATCAAAGTCAGCAAGGCGTCTTGAACAGGCAGGCGTCAATCTACTTTAAGAGCTACTGAAACACCTGCTCAAAGTCAGCAAAGGCTATTCGAACAAGCGGAACGTCAGGCCGCCTTAAGAGCCGCGAAACACCTGATGAAACTCAACACAGACTCATTGAGCAAGCTGAACGTCAAACTACTATAAGGGCATCTGAAACACCAGAACAGACACAGGCGCGAAGAGATGCAAATGCACAGCTCAAGCTGAACGTCGACAAAATTTTCAAAGAAACAATTCGGTTTTAATGACGCAGCATTCAATTATGATCCGTTGATTGCTTATAAAAATCACAGGTTAGTTGTTATCGGACTGATGGACAAGGCGTGTCGATTTTGCAGCGCTTTAAAATGGAAAGATGAGACCGGAGGCATGTGCTGTTCAATGGCAAAGTGTCTCTTCCGTTACTTAGGGAACCAGAAGAACCTGAAACTCTCTTTTATATGATGCTAATGAGTCACGGCGCTTTTAAACAGGATCCGAAATAATACTCATGCTTTCAAATGACGTCCTTCCAGGTTGACCGGGAAATAATAATGCCGGATTTTCGCCTACATTTACGGTGCAAGGGCAAATTTATCATAGAATAGGTTCACTTTTTCCAGCTAAATACGAACAGCATAAATTTTACAAGTATATTTTATGGGTGACGAAAAATTGAGTGAACCGTCGCTGCCAATTTATCCAGGAGTTGAGACACAGTGTTCAAAATTCAAAGATTCTTGCATGAACTTAACATTTTAGTTAAAACATTTAAAACTGCTTTAGAAAACCTACCCGAAGAGGATTATAAAGTCGTCAATCACGCAGATCGGACCCCTCGAGGAGAGCATGAAAGCGCTACAATGCACCTTTGATAAACGAAATAGCAGCCGTAATTAGTGGTGATCAATTTTCTTCACGAGACATTGTCTTGCGAGCACGTGATGATACGTTGCAACGGTAGCCGATACATACAAGTTTTATGACGCTCTGCAATGCCATTGATTTATTGCAAACGACAAGAGGGTTATCATTTTCAAATTCCTCATTAACCCGGTCACAAAGGAGCTTACTCCGAACAAAAAGTATCATGTATGGATTTTATGCGTATCATATGATGTTGCGAGAAAATGATTTTAACCTCTTAGCCCGATGTAGACAATTATTTCATCAATTTTTGGTAGTATGTATGTAAAGGTAGAAAGTGAACGTCTCCGTTATATATCTTTAAATCAAAAAAGCTGTGTTGAGAATTATATACATTTACAAGATGCAGTTTCTAGCGACGACATAATGTAAACCCCAGAGATTTAGGTAAAATGGTAATTCTGCCCTCATCATTCGTTAACAGTCCCACTACCTACATGAGTACACACAAGACGCATTCGCCTAGGTACGAACTTACGGAAGACCTGATCTTTTGTTACTTTTACTTGCAATCCCACATGGAAAGAAATAACCGACTAATGCCGGGCCAAAAAAGTACTGACAGACACGATTTAGTTGCTAGAGTATTTAGATTAAAAGTACAAAAATTAATGTATGTAATTAACAAAGGAAAATTTTCGGAGAGGTGCAGTGCTTCATGTATTCAATTGAATGGCAAAAGAGGATTACCGCATGCCCACATTCTAATATGGCTTAAAGAGAAGTTGCGGCCCAGAAATAGACGACATAATAAGCGCCGAGATTCCGGATCCTGAGCAAGATAAAGAATTGTATGATACCATCGTCCGAACTATGATTCACGGTCCATGTGGAGCGTAATTCAATATCGCCATGTATGAAAGAAGGAAAATGTACAAAGAAATTCCTAAACAGCTATTAAAAGAAACAGTGCACAATAACAATGGCTACCCTTTATACAGACGCAGAGCTCCCGAAGATGATGGCAGGAAAGTTACAATCAAATCTCGCTCTGGAGCGTTCGAAACCTTAGATAACAGCTGGATTGTCCCGTATTCGCCCATTCTATGTAAAATGTTTAATGCCCACATTAATCTAGAAGCATGAAGCTCTATCCGCGCAATCAAGTATATCTGTAAGTACATAAATAAAGGAAGCGACCAAGCAATATTTAATCTCAGGAGTGAAGGTGAGGCAAATCCTGTTAATGAAGTACAGACCTTTCAAGCAGGGCGTTATGTCAGCAGTAACGAGGCAGCGTGGCGTCTCCTTGGCTTCCTTTACACGAAAGGCACCCAACAGTTACTCACCTTGCTGTGCACTTAGAAAATGGAGCGTGTATATTTCACCGAAAGAAATTTCCAAGAAAGAATTGCATCACCGCCAAAACTACACTAACAGCCTTCTTTCAACTTTGTCAAACCGACCCTTTGCAAAAACGTGTTATATTCTGAAGTCCCCCTATTATACTTGGAACACATCTAGGAAGGAGTGAAACGCCGTATTCAAGGCGCGCCTGTTGCAAATTGGCGGTGTAAAGTCATCAGATGCCCTTGGTCGTGTGTATACCGTCCATGTAACTAATTTTGAATGTTTCTGTTTACGATTGCTGCTGCACCATGTTCGGGTCCTACAGGATATAAAGACCTTAAAACTGTCAACGGTCAGAATGCGCAACTTATAGAAGCATGTGAAGCTCTGCATCTTTAGAAAACAATAATCACTGGGATGAAACCATGGAGGAAGCTGTGCAGTGCCAGTCACCAGCCAAAATTAGGGATCTTTATGCAACTCTCATATCATCTTGCGGGCTATCTAATGCACATAAATTGTGGGACAAATATAAAAGTACATGGCGGAAGATATTTTGCGAAGGTTACAGCAGACACACGCGAACATGACATACAATGAACACATTTATAATGAAGCACTTGGAAAAATTGAAGATAAAGTAATGGCAATGGTAGGCAAAAATTAAGCGGAATGATAAGCCCTCAGCGAACAACCGAAAATGAACTAAGTGATGAAATTATACGTGAAACAAACTACGATATACCAGCTTAGCAGCAGCAAGTAGCCGAATTTGTACCCCGCTTGCTTCCCGAACAAAACGAGTTTTGACAAAGTATTAGGACAAATTGAATCTGGAAATGGTGCACTTTTCTTTTAGATGCCCTGGAGGAACTGGGAAGACATTTTTATTAAATTTATTATTAGCGCAAGTACGGAAAGATAAAAACATTGCTTTGGCCGTAGCTTCCTCCGGTATAGCCGCCACGCTGCTAAGCAGGGCCGCACTGCACATTCTGTTTTAAAACTCCTCTAAATCTAGCCCAGGAAGAATCGCCGATCTGCATCTTTAGCAAAAATAGTGCACGAGGTATAATGCTACGACAATGCAAACTTTTAGTGTGGGACGAAAGTACAATGTAGCATAAAAGCTGTAGAAGCACTAAATCGAACGCTCCAGGATTTGTGCAGCAATACCGAAGTAATGGGAGGAATGGTGGTTTTACTGGCTGGTGACTTTCGCCAAACTTTACCTGTCATTCAAAGGCCACACCTGCAGATGAAATTAAAGCATGCCTCAAGTCGTCTATTTTATGGAACAAGGTGACAAAATTCAGTTTAACTACGAATATGAGAGTGCATTTGTATAATGATATCAATGCTGGAAACTATGCTGACACACTATTAAAATTGGCGATGGGCGGTTGGAAACGGATGCTGAGGGCTGCGTTAAATTGACGAGAGATTTTGTAATTTAGTACAGAGTCATTCCGAATTAATTGCGAGCGTTTATTCAGATTTAACGAACAACATGCATGAAGACAAATGGTTATGTGAAAGGGCGATTCTTGCACCAAAAATGAG
The DNA here is from genome assembly GCA_029286625.1 of Parnassius orleans. Taxonomy (NCBI): domain Eukaryota; kingdom Metazoa; phylum Arthropoda; class Insecta; order Lepidoptera; family Papilionidae; genus Parnassius; species Parnassius orleans. Next base: position 64,700 of record JAGSMP010001359.1, read on the forward strand.
AGCGTTAACAAAATAAATTCAGATATATTAAGCGAAGTAGCAGGAGAAATAACAGGTATTTGTCAGTAGACACAGTTATGGACACAGAACAGAGCACTTCATATCCCGTAGAGTTTCTAAATTCTCTAGAGTTGTCATGTGTGCCCTCACATAGCTTCAATTAAAATTAGGCGTCCCAGTCATGCTAATGCGAAATTTAGATGCTCCTCGGTTATGTAACGGGACAAGGCTGCGTGTGACACATCTTGGACGGAACATAATCGGTGCTACAATTTTGACAGGCGTAGGAAAAGGTGAAAATGTTATTATACCACGGATCCTATAATTCCCACAGATCTTCCTTTTCAATTCAAAAGGTTGCAGTTCCTTTAAGCTCAGTTTTGCAATGAATTAATAAAGCGCAAGGGCAAACGTTATAGGTAGCGGGGTCAACTTAGAAAAACGTGCTTCTCTCATGGTTAGCTGTATGTAGCATGTTCGCGTGTGTCAAATGCCCAGAATCTCCACATTCTTTCCCGAATGGAAAAACATATAACATTGTGTACAGCAGCGTCTTAAAATAGTGTTCAGTTAGTTTTTTTCCAAAATTCCACAATCAATTAATCAGAATTCCAGATCTTCCTTTTCAATTCAAAATTTCTATTTAGCTCAGTTTCTTTTCAATTCCAAATGCTGCACCTCTGACAGACCTATTAAGCTCAGTTTCCTTTCAACTCAAAAGGCTGCATCTCTGACGGATCTTTTATTTGGCTCAGTTTCCTTTCAATTCAGAAAACTGCATCTCTGACGAATCAATTTAGCTCATTTTCTTTTCAAAGTCTGCATCTGACGGATTTCTTTAATTAAAAATATCCATTTCCATTTGGAATAAACAGGCTATATTCATGCTTTCCTATACGCTGCGTTTCAAAACATTTAAATAGGCTGACAAATCACTTTTGCTCAGTTTCCTTTTAATGGCTGCATCTCTGACAAATCTATAAAACTCAGTTTTATTTCAATTCAAAAGCAATGGATAGTTCATTTCCAGTGACCATGCGGGCGAAGCCGCGGTAACTAGTTATTGATAAACGTATTATATTATTGATTAACAAATACCAATAAATGAATTACTAGCGTCTATTAAAATGAAGCGTCATTTTAAATAAAATAATATTTCTTTAATGGCAAGATAGAGCAAGAAGGCAAGAAGAGCGAGGAAGAGGATATTATTTCATCTCGCTTCCTTATAGCTGCCAAGGCCGTCTACTACATCAGAGGCCGTGACGGAAAAATCTTACACTTTTCGCGTCTAGCCCCCATCCATAAATTGTACCGTCCGATAAGGAACTTCGTTCCAAAAAAGCTTGTCGCAATCATTTTAACAAGTATTCGTGTTTTATTAGTCATCATCATCATTTTGTAATCTATCTAAATATTTTCCCCAACAGCAATCATTAAAAATGACACTGTTTTTGGGTGCAATTTAATATCAATACACTTAGTTGAAATTAAGAAGAATACTGAGTGGTAATAATATCATTAATGCCCAACAATGTACTAAAATAATATAGATTTCTCTTTCTTTTCCTTCTTTTGACAAAGATGAATTGATTGACAACTCATTTGGTAACATTGGTCTAATGGGCTGCTACGGTGAAACATCGATACAAACATACATACATATAATGTCAAGTACAGAACACTTTGTTTAAATAGTTGTAAACGGTTAAAATATAGGTTAAAAGTGACAACTTTGTAAAAACATAACAAAGTAACCGTCACATCGCGGCATCACTAGTATGGTAATATTGCCAAGTTTGTTTTAGAGATAAATATTAAGGCCAACCTGTTAAAACGATATATTACATATGATAACCATTAATATTACATTACTACAAAGATAGAGATACCTACATTCAGTATTTCAAGCAAAATCGATAAAAGTTCTGGAGCACTGAACAGAGAGGTTATTTCGCCAGCAAAATTCCGCGTTCAAATAAAATGCCAAAATTAACTCTCATATTGCCATATCGAAAACAATGCTGTCAATTAGTTATTTTATTTTCATCCAAAATGGCATATCTTGAAAAAATTTACATTTACCGCGTTAATCGTAATTTTGTACCAGTACTCCTGATCATAAATTTACCTTCCATTGGTAAAGTTGCCAGACTTGACATCATATTCATTATCACAAAATTTACTCAACAAGAACTAAAATAATGTGACTATTTTGAATTTTTAATGACACATTACAATTTTATTTTTATTTATTTAATTTGAATGGCGGTATAATCGTCTCCTTACGCCAGGCGTCAAATACTCACATCGGTGACGAGGAAAAGCTTTAAAGATACAAGACATCTGGTACTTCAATCGTCTTAACGGTAGAATTTTAAAAGCTGATGAAGAAGCAGGTTTTATTTTGGAGAGTGAGTGAAGGAATTGCATGACATTATTCCTTCCTCTTTATTCCATCACCGGACCACCAGACGCTCGGCTGGTCTCCACCTCTTGGTTGTCGTCATACCACGTATTTGGACCAAGCGGCTTGCTTCATCGTTCATAGTGCGTACAGCAAAGGTATGGAATATTTTGGCAGTATCTGTCTTTCCATCCGTTTATAATGTGGTTGTCTTCATGGCAAGAATTATTTGGCTTTTGTTAAGGTAGTTCAGTGCACTTTACCATCTTCGGCTGCGTCACCACTTACCATTAAGTGCGATAATAGAGAAGTGATGGCTGATAATAGTAAAAAAAAATAGTTCGTAAAATATCATGATATTACTCGTATGTTCACGGTCCGTTATATCATACCATTATCGCAATTTACGATTACTCTGATTAATTTGAATACTATTACAGAATATTATCAGTTAATCGTTAAATGCATAGTCACGAATATAAAAGCGCGTGTAGTTGAGATTTCTTGTATTTTCATAAAAATTTCGTTAGCTTTTTGTTATGCGGTTCTTCGCTCGTATACACTTACATAGATCACGTGTCGAGTTGCGTCTAGCCAGGTGATATATTTAACACCTATTGGCTTTATTTTCTGAGCAAATGTTTCTTTTACAACTTTAGAATTTCCTTTTCTTTGATTTATATTTATTGAGCATTATTTTGTTACAGTTCTGCAGTGATTCCGGCGTTTATATAATATAAATAAGTTTTTGGCCGTGGAAGAAAATAATATATACCGAAGTAATTCAGAAACTGCGACACCGTGAAGTTAGGTTTCGGTTCGCTTTCTGTGGCGAGACAGTAGCACCACCACTCTCTAGCTTAGGATGGAAGTCAGTGATGCAGTCCAGTTTTCGACGAGGTGTAAGTGCCAGGAGATGCCTTTGCGGTACTTTGAGTTACTTGCCTTCTCGACTTACTGTAGTCTGCAGTAAGTCGAGAAGGCAAGTGACCCACCGAATTCTCAATGCTGAGGCAGGCAGTAATGACTCAAAGCAGTGCCGAACACTGTGCCAGAGAGTAGCAGAGGAACAAGCAATATTCCAATTCCAATTCCATTATTCCAAGAGACTTGTAAAGCTTGGCGATTGCTTGCAGAAGGTGAGGACTGCAGACGATGTTTTCTAGAAAACATTGGAAGCAGTTCGTAAGACGATAACGAAAGCGGTAAAGCGCTGAAACAAAACACGCTCTGTACACGTAGCTTTTGCGTGTTTTGTATATACCAAAGTATTTCTGATTTTTAGTCTCCGGTTCGTTTCGGTTGTGGCTTGCACCAGCGCTGCCACAAGTTTACCTGAAGTCTGTGGCTAGTGTTATCTATGGATACCTGTAATCATCTTCAGACAAAGAAATTCACGGATGGAGAGACGTGGTAAGAGACTGATTGGTAACCTTGAGTTGGTTGAAACCAATCTTGTCAGTCTCGGGATGACACCAACTCAGATAGATTACCAATCAGAAAAGACCTTTGGCATTATAGATAGTAAAAACATTGTTTAACATTTATTTTTACTACTTCAAATTAGCGACTTCACTTGCAAACTTAGAAAAATCCAATTGTTATGAAGTCGTCCTTCGGTATACTTAATACTTTTGATATTAAAAATTGTAGCTATATCCTTCTTCGTCCGTTCAAGTTATTTATTTTATAAAATTAACTCAAACCTTCATTTGTTTGAACGCAAGGAAAGGACAAAGTAAACAACGAAATATACGAACACTAGATTCATATAATGACTTCTTTAAAATCCCATGACCATCAAAGCACTCGAAAAGAAAGAAACATAGATAAATCTCGATAAAATCAGTTAAAAAGTTTTGCACAGTGATTTCATTTCTTTAATGACGTGCAATCAACAATCTACCTCTAATTAAACTACCTCTAATCGATAGTGATATGGAAGTGTATTCATTTGTGTTTGTTTGTTTGTTTTTCTCTCTCAGACTAGTAGAATTATAATGGCATTTAAAACCTTTTCATCTACATAGGCACCTATGTTATTTATTAAAAAAAATTAAATGCCTTTAACTACGAAATAAAGTAAAGAAAATGCATTTATTTTAATGATATCATTTAATACCAAACGATATACAAATGACGTAATTAAAATATTTGCTAATATTACTCGTAACATTTCGAGTCCTAACTTTTATGCGTGCTGTAAACCTTCGGCGCTGTTTTCCTGCTGGGAACATTTGGTGGTGTGACATAGATCCTAAACATGTCGAAATTAAAAAATGAAGTAATAACAAAAGAATCAAACAATGGCACTTCGATAAAAATATTGTAGTGTTTACCGAAGATTTTGATATAATTTTGATTTAACATTTTGTTTTTTTATTTATAATTAAATAGGCGAAAATATCCATCGCCGTTTCATCCGTGGGTGTCGTAAGAGGCGTCTGTATGAAAATGCTGGAAATAATTTATAACATGTGGCAGATGGCGATATAAGCAGCCCGGTAACGCCAGACGTAAAATACTGTGACTGGTGACGGGAGCAGCGTCAAGGTGCAAGATTTCTAGTACTACGATCGCCAATTCGCCTACAAGCGTAGCGATTACAGAAAATCTGCCATATAATGGGGTAGGCCAATTTCAGTAGTAGATTTATATGCATAATAAAAAAATAAGAACTTATATTGGATATCTATATTATTTTAGAACCAAGTATAAACAATGTCGTTGAAAATGAATTTAATTTGCAGCGGTTGCAATTCCGCACAATCAGTTTGAAACTCTAATGGAGCTGTATTCAGCGCTCTTATAATAGTTTAATTATGATGGAAAAGTTGCTTAAACGTTTTAACCTAAAATTATGCCATAAAATATTTAGATTCCTTTTACTTTCCATTCAGGTTTTTAAGTAAGCCGTAAAGTCCACTGCAAAATAGACCTCCTACATAGATTTCGTTATAGAGGCCATTTGCCACGCTTGGCAGGCATTTGGCTACTGCAGTTTTTTATTACTTGTTATTAGGAAAATGCTGTTGCCATCTCCTGTTTCTATACCTCGCGGAATGATTTAAAGTGGTGAATTCCTTATGCCATCACTACACTATATTGACACACATAGGTACTATGTTTTAACACTCAAGCCAATAGTAAATCTTACTTAAAGAAGGTAACAAAAAAAATGTTATACTCAATTTAGAAAGACTCCAGGCCAGACGCTACACAGAGCACATAGATGGGTCTATCTTTCAATAACCTACGATTTATTTATTATTTCTTGCATCAAAATCGTGTACAAAAGGCGAGTTTAATGCAATATGGCATTCTCTACCTACGAACCTTGGGTAGAACAAAGCGTGGGCAGTTAGGTTGTCTTGACCAAATTAATTTAACGGTAACAATAAATATAAATAATCTGTTGATGCAAAACATAAATAAAAATATACATTTATAAAGTGTACTTATATACATATATTCACACATATTCATAAATATACATGTTCAAAAAACCGATTAAGATCATAGTTACGTTCAATAAAACATCCCGAATACGATAGGGTTTGTTAACAGTGCAATACATATCAACATATATGCAAGCACGTGTAGCAGTAAACAAATGTATAAAGGGCAGATAGTTTTCCGAACTGCCTGTAACACTTATATTAATACCCACTATCATCCATGTGTGTCGTAGAGACGACAGACGAAAATACAAACAGGTGGCTAGCAGCATCTTACTGATATCATCATCGTCATCATCATTACAGCCTTTCAAAAGTCCTCTGCTTAAAATAAGCCTCCTAGAAGGTATGCCACAAACCTGCACCACCTGCATCATATAAAGTTAAAATTAAAAAGTTAAATAGTAGTTTGTGCTAAACATATTAAGTAAAGGCGCGACACGATTTCAATAAAAATGGGAACGCTATCACAATGTTACTTAGATTAAACGTTACTGTAGATTAAAGTTATTTATAGATTAAAGTGTAATGCTACTGTTAAGTATATGCATAAAAATATTAGGGCCATAGATTATTATATGAACAGCAAGCATGGAGAATAAAAACATGCCTAATCAGCTTTTCGGTATAAACGTAAGGCATTCATGTCAAAGACCACTGCATTTAAAGCTCTATAAAATATGACTTAGAAATTAATTTCACATAATACGGACCTGTTGAAAGCAACTTCGAATTGCACTTGACCTGTTTTTTTAAATGGTGCTACGTGGTAGAGCCACACCACATAAGTAAAGAAACCATACAGAGGCAAAGCTTCTAAGGAGTTGTCAAAATTATTATCTATTTTTGTAGGGTTGGCAGGGAGGGTAAAATTAAATAAAAACCTTTATCAACTTTATTATATACTTAAGATAGAATATGTTTTATAAACTACTTATTCTAAATATTTTATTTTATAATTTTTGTTCTTTTACAATTTATTTGTGCCTTTTATTTAAATGGTAAATTATGAATCTAAGTTTTTTAAAATAATATAATGGAAAGCACTCATGGCATAACAAATATACAATCTGACACACGTTTTAATATTTCGTTCTTTCGAGATCAATATTCGAGAAAAATATTCGTAAATTTTTACTCAAGCAATTTATAGATTCATTTCAGATACATTCTCACATTGGCTGGAACTCAAACAAGCACCGTCATTTCCAAATAAATAATTTACAGGCCTTTTTTTAGAAAACTTAACACAGGATTTTTCAAAGTAATCCTCATAGATTTCTATATTATTACCTTTTTTATAATCAAAAAGTTTTGAAAGGAGATCTTCTCATCCGACAGCTTTTAACCACTCTTTTCATCTGAAATAATAATAATTAAAAAAATCATGAACCTACGTATTTAATTTATAAACGTAATTATTCAATTATAAACATTATAAAAATAACTATTCAATCACTTATAGGTGACTTATAGGTGAGTTATCTATCTATCACAATAAAAATAATAAATTATAGTCAAGTTACTACTTACCTAGTGGAGTCCTTGGGATAATTAAAAAAATGATATATTTTTATTTGTTCTATTATTGTTCTTGCAAACAGTACTGTAAACCATATTAACACTTTTTTTTATTTCATTTGACACGAATAATACTTTAAAAAATAAAATTTACACTTATTACTATTTACATAACCCTGAGTTTAAGCACTGGCCGAGCCGGTTTAAAGCAGTTTCTCCCTGTACGTGACGAGCCACCAGTGCACACGCACACACGCGCCCCAAGCTTGTAGTAGTGTAATAGCGCGGTTGTATAAAGCTTTGCCTCTGTACGGTACGGTTCCTTTACTCATGTGGCCACGCTGCAGCTATATTATAGCGAATAAGATGACGCTCTCACAGAATACCAGCGTAAAATAGCAGCTTAATGCTGTTTTGTTTCGTATGGTGAGTTAGAGAACCGGAGACACTTTTTACTGAAAACCATTTCCAATCTCAGTCCTCGGCAATGACAACGCATCTATGTGCCACAGCATCCACTTACCATTAGGTGGACTTTGTGCTCGTTTGTCACTCTTATTCTATAAAAAGCTTTTCTCTCCAAAATACCTACATACTCGTACACATCGTGATAGAAGAAAGAGCGTATTATAGCTGTGGCATTAAAGGATCGACCGAGGAAGGTCCTTGTCGATTGCAGACGAATACCACTCTTAATACAATTAAAAAGTAACTTGAACTCAATTTCAAGTACTTTTACAAGTGTAAAAGTGATACAATAAAACTATTAACATTTCAATCAATAACAATCGCATAGTGGAGGACCGCTAAGCATCCAAATGGTGTGGATGAAATCGTGAGTTTAGTTATGATTACTAATATTATTCGTTGGTGAAATTTGACGTCTGGAATTAATACTAACAATTCCTCTGAGCACTCCCTGTGGAAAATGCGATAGAAAATGCAAAAAACCTATCACTTCTTACACAACTTTTCATTTATACCCATACTTTTTGACTAAACGTGGTCAGAGGAGTTTGTTGCTCTTTGAATTCAGCCTACCCCTATGGGAATTGTAGGCATGATGTAGAAAATTATTGACAAATCAAAAATAATTAATAGAATTAGGCGTTACTTTGCCGAAATCTATTATATTAAATGTGTAAAAATAATTAATTAGCCAAGATCCGCGTAGTAAAATAAAATGATGTGTCTTTCCTAGTTTGAACAGCAACTCACGCACTCCCTCAATTGCGTACACTATGTGCATCGCTTGTTAGCGATCAGCCACCGCAGAATCTATTTCACTTAAGGATGCCTCGTGTAGAGGCGAAACATGTCGTATTATCGACGCTGGTGTGTCTTTCTAGTGTATAGATGTTGGGAGTAGTGGTGCTGGGATTAGTGGTGACGGGTATAGTGCGCAATTAAAAGAGGGCAGGAGTTGCTCTTACTACTTACTATCTTATTCTTAGTTGTGGTGAAATCCATTACAGCAAAACGATGATCATTTCCTGCATCACAGTGTAGATCGTTTACCTGTGAATGCTTACCGTGAACAAACAGAAATAGCGTAACCATATAACTGTTTGATTTATTGCTCGTGGAATACTAAGTCGTTAAAGCAACTATGATCATTCCATTACTACAGCTGTTACACAAAAGAGCTTTATCGTGATAGGTATTAATGCTTAACAGCTTTACTATATCGTTAGCTATTATTTGATGGTATGATCTAAGTACTTAGGAATTATAATATTCATGATTACGTACCTAACGTTTTGTTAAACAGATTTCTAATAATATAATATTAGAAACCTGTTTAACAATTAAAGTACCGTGAAACCTGGCAACTTTGCCATTTTTGGAAGGACTTAAAAGTTTAGGACCAATTTTCTACCAAAAAATGTGCTGTCAGACTAGGCGTCAATGTTAAATGTGACATTAAATTCTTCATAGATTTGGTATTTATCAGTGATTTAAACAAATACTAACATTAAATAGACAAAATAATCAAAAAAAGAAAATGGCAAAGTTAACCTCACTTTGTGGCAACTTTGCCATCAGGATTTATAATGAAAATAATAGGATTTGACTTCAAGGTTGAAGGTAAGTTTATCTCATAATATAATACACAACACTTGAGAGTTATGATTTGCTCCTTTAATTGTGTTGTAAATAGCAGTTTACTCTTGTGGCAAAGGTGCCCTCACATTTTTCAATATTTTATACAAACTTGAAAATATGTGTCAGGGTTGTCAAAAATCCTTGATTACGTACTGAACTTATTTTTTTCTATTTAAATATTTTTACAATAATTTCTTAAGCAAAAATCTAAAATATGTCAAACAAAAATGCTCTCGTCTAAAATTAAAAAGCAAATTATTCCAATAATAAGCTTAAATTAATTTTATTATAGATAAAAAAACATGCGTGAGAGTAGTGGAACACTCGGTTGGAACGAAGTTTCTTTCGTAGTATATTATTATTGATAAACGTATTATATTATTGATTAACAAATACAAATAAATGAATTACTAGCGTCTATTAAAATGAAGCGTCATTTAAAATAAAATAATATTTCTTTAATGGCAAGATAACAAGAAGTGCGTGTTTGAGTCAAAATCAAAATTATTCCATCTCGCTTCCTTATAAGGCCGTCTACACTACGTCAGAGGGGGTCGTGACAGAAAAATCTTACACTTTTTCTCGCCTAGACCCCATTCGCCAAATTTGTACCGTCCGCTAAGGAATTTCGTTCCAAAAAAAGCTTGTCACAATCATTTTTAACAAGTATTCGTTTTTTTATTAGTCATCATCATCATTTTGTAATCTATCTAAATATTGTTTTCCCACAACAGCAATCATTAAAAATGACACTGTTTTTTGGGTGCAATTTAATATCAATACACTAAGTCGAAATTATGAAGAATACTGAGTAGTAATAATATCATTAATGCCCAATAATGCAGTAAAAATAATATAGATTTCTCTTTTCTTTTCCTTCACTTTTGATAAAGATAAATTGATTGACAACTCATTTGGTAACATTGGTCTAATGGGTTGCTACCTTGAAACATCGATATAAACATACATACATAGAATGTCAAGTACAGAACACTTTGTTTAAATAGTTTTAAACGTTTAAAAATATAAGTTGAAATTGACAACCCTTGGTTGTAGCAAAACATGGCAAAGTAACCGTCACTAGTATGGTAATATTGCCAAGTTAGTTTTATAGATAAATATTAAGACCAACATGTTAATAACGATATATTACATATGATAACCATTAATATTACATTACTACAAAGATATAGATACCTACATTCAGTATTTCAAACAATTCGATAAAAGTTCTGGAGCACTGAACAAAGAGGTTATTTCGCCGGCAAAATTCCGCATTAAAATAAAATGCCAAAATTAACTCTCATGTTGCCATATCGAAAGCAATGCTGTCAATTAGTTATTGTATTTTCATCAAAAAAATGGCATATCTCGAAAAAATTTACGTTTTCCTCGTTAATCGTAATTTTGTACCAGTACACCCCTGATCGCAAATTTACCTTCCATTGGTAAAGTTGCCAGACTTCTTCTGCCGTCTGAATTTTTTATTAGAAATTATTTTTATCGTCGACTTAATATAGTAATAAAATTTTCATTTATAAAAATATATATATATATATATATATATATATATATATCGTCATTTTAATGCCTAAGCTAATTTTTAATCTTCGTATCACACATCACTGTCTTTTTTCGTTCACTTGTTTTAAGTTCAATAGTTGGTTAATATACGTAGATGCTAGGGAACGTTCGTCATTATTTATCTACGTATAGAAACATTCCAAATAATAGAATAATTTTCTGCGGTAGGTGATAAGCCGGCACAAATTGACACGCTTTGTCACTTAATTTGTTTACTAAACAATAAACACGTTCGACATCAGTTAACTGTAAATTATCGTGAATTAATGTCTTAAATTATTGATAAAACATGGACCATTGGCGTGTGTCACCGATAAATGACATTAATTCAATTGGCGGTAATGAAGTTTTTAATTTAGTAGTAAAACTATTTTTTAAGGTTACAGTGGAAGGCAATGTAGATAATTTCGTAACTTGACACTTAATACGACTATATAAATCTTCAAATAAGTTCCAAGCGTTATAATCAATGTCTGCATTAGGGTTTAATTTTAAATTGTTAACATTATAATTATCTAAAACTTCTTAAAATTCACTACGTAATTGTTCAATATTCCAAGTGGCACTAAGAAATAAGTTCTGCTCGTCCAAAGAATTAAATGCGTTCTTTGAGTTCTCGTAATTTTTTTATAAGCGTTCATAAATATAATGTTTATGTGTGCCCCATTTAACACACGAGTGCACATGCTGGGCTAAAAGGCGGTAGATAGTAAAACCCGGGAGTGGGCCTTGCAGCATACTCATTGGATAACAATTAACAAATTTCATAAGCGTTAGGCAGTAGTTGCGAGTGGCGCGAACAAGGTGACTATGGGAAATCGCAAAAAAAATTAATAGCTTCCGATATACGGCGGTTTAAAATCTCGATTACGCCAGAGGTAAAATACTAAGACTTGCTACGGGAGCAACGTCAAAGATTCGAGACATCTGGTGCTGCAATGGTCAATCTGCCTGACAAGCGTTATGATTAAAGCAATTTCTCCTTACAACGGACGAAGCTAATTTTCGGCGGTGGACTTTTTACTAGCTGACAAAGAAGATAAAGAATTTCTCACCGATATGCCATAAAAAACTCAAATAATCACGGCTGGAAAAGCACTTAATCATATCTTTTCCTGATTTGATGAACGATTCGATTAATAAAGCCGTAATATATTCACTTTTGAAAACCGGTTACTTTGACAGGATTTGAAGCACGCAGCCATTGCTGCCCTACTAGCGTTGAAGTTCTATTTTTGTCAGTCCTATTGTTTTTTTTTCAAGAACTTATAAGAAATGTCCGTTCATATGTTACCGAGCCTGTATTTATAGAATTACTTACATCAAAGGGATGTTAACTCAAGCACGTCACATTTGTACAAATGGAGCAACTGGTGATAATGGGTACTTTTCTTTTTTACACCAGGAAGACTTATTTACGGGCTTGATTAGTTAATATAGTTTTATATTCATACAATAGGAGAATACGGTTAATTGAATAAAGAGTTTAAATAAAGGAGACAATTTCTTTTTGTATGGAGAATGGGCCCACTACAAATTTTAGGGATACTTAATGAAATGTATGTCGATTTATTCCTTATAATCTATAGATTACAAAATTAATATTAGTTTTATCGCATCTAACGGGAATACTGAGAAATTAAAATATGAATATCACAATAACCTAAAAAGAAACAACGCTATTTTTTTTAATCTGGCTTTACGGCTCTGGGTTCTAGCCCTTCTGAGCCTAAACTAAAAGCTATTTTCTATTAGGATTATGAGTTAGAATAGTGTATATAGAATAGAATAGAACAGCTAAATAATTAATAGCATAAAACAAAGTTGCAGGTACTTAATCCTCTAGAGCAAATGTAAATATAACTTATGCGTCACAAATTTTATTAAATAAGGCATTAGAAAATTTTATGTTAAAATATTTAATTTTGTAAAAGTATTTAAGTAATAGATCTTATAGTGCTATTACTCAAAAACTTAAATACAAAAACAATAAAAAGGATAACATTGACTATAAGTTATCTTTCTATAAATATTATATTATTTCATATTTTTATGGTGACGAAAGAAATCTATCGAGAGAGATCGATAGACAGCGGTATACCATTTCAT